>PVKP010037954.1:0-21248 GCA_004027715.1 Plecturocebus donacophilus
GGGGGACTAGGGGAGTGACAGTGGGGGGTAGAGAGGTTGGGTGAGGGATAACATGGGGAGAAATGCCAGATATAGGTGATGGAGGGATGGAGGCAGAAAACCACCTTGCCATGTATGTACTTATGCAACAATCCTGCATGATCTGCACATGTACTCCAGAACCTAAAGTACAATAAAAAATATATATATATTTCAGTCAGATAATCCTGTTTTTTGATTGGGTTATTTAATTCATTTGTATTCTACTTTGCTTCTCTTGGAATACCATACCTGCTCTACAAGGGTAGCACTTGATCTTCTGGGCTTGTCCTTCCTCATGTGGAACCTCTGCCCTATCAGCAAGTTTTGATGGAATCAATCAGAGCCTCAGTATTGTCAGCCTGCTGTGCCTGGAGTAGGTATTTAGACATTCTGCCCTGCATGGAAGAGCAGTGTGGGAATGGAACCTCATCCTTTGAACCATGCCTGCCTGAAATTCTAGGGAGTACGTGAAATGCCGGTGGCCTACCCCTCTCAAAGTGAAACTGTAACCCTAGATTGAAAGCTAGGTAGAGAGAGAGCACCTGTCTCGTCTGCACCTGCCAGGGCAGAAAAGTTGTACACAACTGGGGTGGGTGAGCAGCTTAAATGCTGCACACTGTTGCTGTTCTTACTGAGATTTCATAGATTTCTTAAGTGACTATTTCTCCATTTGCCAAATATCCCTTAGAACAATTTGTGGTTATTTTAGCTAATTGTTTAAGAAATAATTTTCACTAATTAAGCGGTTTATTTCATTTTTCTGGGGAGAGAGGTACGATGCTCTTTAAGCTGCCATTCTAGAATTCCACCTATAAGACAAAACTAAACTATTTAGAATAAAGCATTTTTTTTAGTTGCCTCCGCTATTATGAGAGCTAAAAATTACATTTTTTATCCAAAGTAAAGTTCTAGCTGATGTATCTTAATTTTGACAAATGATACTGAGTCCCTTAATATTATTAAATATTTGGAATTCTACATTTTTGCTATAACTTCTTGCTTCAGAAAAGGAAGTACGTTATATAGCTGCAGTTCTCTTTCCATGAATATTTAGCTCAACAGTTTCTGCATTTTTATTAACAAAATGCCTTTGGACCCGTAGTTTTGTAATGAATTTAAACTCTCAATTTAGTCTTAGAGACAAATTTATTATTTCGTATTTGTTCCCTAAAGGGAAATTTAGCCTAGCTAGAGTGTATCAGGGGTTTTATGACAAGACAGCAAAGCTGTGTAGCTCCTTAAATACTTAGTCATGTGTGTATTCTATTCAAATACTTTAAGATTTTTATGTTTGCTGGATAATTTATCTGTTGTCTCCAGATTTTTTAATGATCACTATTCTAAATGGCATGAGATAGTACCTCAATGTGTTTTTGATTTGCATTTTTCTAATCTTTTTTATCCCCGCTGTTAATGGGAAACCAATAACTGAAAGAAACCAAGGCTAGGAGCCAAGTTACCTTTTGCTGTGCTATATTCTTGGATCTTTGCTGAAATTGAGTGGACCAGGAATATATTTTTCCCTTGGCCTTTTAAAGATTATGTATAAACATTGTTAGTATCTTTCATGTATTTAGCATACCACACTGGATGTATATTTCACATATAATCTCTGAATCATTGAAACTTATGGATGATCCATTGAAACTATACTTACTAAGTAAGTGGTCTGCTGAAACACATTCACGTGGGGCTGTAGCTTTTAAGCAGGTTTTAATTTAATCATTTAGGCTCATAAGAAGCCAGCTATTCACTCCTTCCCTTTCCTCCATAAACCAACAAGCTCATTGAAGACTTACTATGGGTTATACTCCAAGTGATATCATAGGGATACATAGAAAGATTAACCTAAGCTTTGCCTGGAGGGATAACTGTCCCAGGCAGGCTAAGTTGCATGTGTTAAATTATTAAGTAAATAAAAGTTTGTTGCTGTGTTTCTGAATTTCCCTTTTCTGTTGAATTACCTCTTTCTTTTGTTAAGTATGATCTGCCCTCTTTTCTTACTCTTTTTTTCATGCTTTCAAACGCTGATTTAGAAGGGCATGCTTACTACACGAATCTAAGTGATGCCTCTATCTGCTGAGGGAATTTGTGGGGCCAGCACTTATGGTTGCACTGACAGTGTTCTGTGCAACAGCACCTGGCCAAGAGGGCAACTGGTTGGGCTGAATCCAGGCCACTCTCCACTTGCCAATTCCCGAGTCTCTGTGGATGTTTTCAGAAAATAAGGGTGACATTTATAACTCTGTGCTTCATGGAGTGCCTTTGACTAATTCTTGTGAAGGTGCTGTATGTGCAAGCTGACATCCTGAATATCTTAGTTTTAAGAAAAGTCTCTGTCCTTTATTATGGGATTTTGAAAAGTCAGGGAGAAGATAGACTATTTAGGGATCCAAGGGCCATCCTTGTGATTATGAACTCCTAGAATGAAGCTTCATGTCTACTGTACTTCTATGTAAAGCAGATCTAATGTTTACCACTTCTATATCATGTATATTTGTGAGAGAATGAGACTAGCTCCTCTATTAATTAAGAGGTAAGTCTGAAACCACTGATATGCTTTTTAAGTTAAGGTTTGAGTTATAGATATTCCTGCAAGAGAAAAGAAAATGAATTAAATAGTTGTAAAAATTAATTAATTTTGATGGGTAACTTAGATGAGTGCTTAATGTCAATGATCTTGGCCAAGATAGGGACAGAGCAATCCAGCCTTAGAACATTGGAAAGAATGAAGCCAGGTACAGATGATCACTCATCAAAACAGAAGACATGGGGTTCAAATTATAGATTAAACATATGCCAACTGCTATGGTTTGAATGCTCGTCCCCTCCAAAATCATGTTAAAATTTAATTGCCATTGTTATAGTATGAAGAGATGAGACCTTTAAGAGGTGACTAGGTCATGAGGACTCCTCTCTCATGGGATAAATATCATCATGAGGGTGAATTACATTCTCTGTTGTCTCTTTCACCTTCTGCCTTTTGCCATGGGATGATGCAGAAAGAAGGCCCTCACCAAATGCCAGTGCCTGGATTTTGGACTTCCCAGCCTCCAGAACTGTGAGAAAATACAGTTCTGTTCTTTATAAAATACTCAGTCTCAGGAATTCTGTTGTAGAAGGCACAAAACAGGGTATGACATCAACTTAACACATCCTACTGGAACCTGAATGAGGAGGGACAGTGATCTAAACTACAGTCAGACTTCCCCACAAGGTAGGGCTAAATGATTCAAATTTGAGGTGAAATTAGAATTGGAGAAAACTACTGTTGAACCAGAAACACACATGGCAAACTAGGATCTCTTATGGAAACCTGGAATGGTAGCCTGCCTTTTGACTTAAGGAGACAGGAAAAAAAGCAAGAAGAGAACTTATGCTCAGAGGCAAAGCCTGGGGTAGAGGGGTTGATGGATAGACATGGTGTTGGGAATGATCATACAAATAGTGACCCTGCCCTCAGCACACATATGGGCATGGCTTGTTTTTGGCTTAGCATTCCCTTGGGAATCCATGGCCAGAGGCTGTCAGTGTGTTTCAGGTCTAAGATTTTCTCCTTCTCACCTGTGTCCTGATGCTAGAAAAGAGATGCTAGGGTTATAGGGGGGGCGGAGAAAGAGAGAAAGAGAGAGAGAGATAGATAGAGAGAAAGAGAGAGAGAGAGACAGAGAGAACACTATCATTGATTCTGTTTGAGTTTTGGTTTAGAATTTATATATGATTAGCAGCAACATTTTGAGATAGCCAATTAATTTTGTAACCTTATGATATTTAGTAGGATTTATTTGGTCTCTTATTTCTATAACTTTTGAAGGAGTTTGAAGATGCTTGCTTGGCTTCTATTTTGTTGGAGAGATCAAATTATGTATGCAAATACAAACTAATATCATAGAAAGATCTTCTTTCCAATTAGAATGTTAAAAAATAAATTATTAATGGCTAGGTGTTACAAAGTTATGTGTTTGTGTTCAACAAGAGTGGCAGGCACTTAGCAACTAATGATCAAATTATCATAAAATAACTGAAAAATCATTTCTTCACGTTCTCCCTGTATTGTGAGCCTATTTATTATAATAATTAAAATAGTTAACAATGACTCTTAAAGATTTGTATTGTAAATTTTGTTTATAAAGCAGGCAGTGACTTCATTTTTGAGTGATTTTTAATTTATAAAAAAGAGAAAAGAGATTAATATTTGCTGTGAGCACCAGTAATGCATTGAACTATGATTTAAGTTTACCCAACCTCACGATATACCTAGAGCACATAATATAGTGTTAAAGTTGAGATTTTCTCATTGGCAAAACTATCCTAAGTGCTTTCACATGTAGAGTGTTTGCTGAGTGGGGGTGTGTTAGGATATTTCTTAGGTTTTGGATAGTTACCGTGATTGGCATGTGGTTTTAGAAATTGCCATTCTCCCCACTGCCTCCCACCGATAAAATAAATATTCATGGAAAAAGTACACTTTCCAGAGCTTTTAGGATGGGAAAAACAAGCCAGGAAAAGGAATATCTTCCAGGCTTAGGACTATGATATTTGTCTATTATAATGGGGTTAGGATATATCTCAAGATTGACTCTTTAGCAAACTTATCTAGAGAACTTGTTAAAAAGCAGATGCCTGCACCTAACCCTGGGGAGTCTGTTATATATGCCTATGGTGGGCTCAGACACTTTTTATAAGCTCCTCAGAAAATCCTGATATACACACTATATTTGCAAGTAAACCACTATGTTACTCCATTTGCATTTCTATAAAGGAATTCCTGGGGCTGGGTAATTTATAAGGAGAAAAGATTTATGTGGCTCATAGTTCTGCAGGCTGTACACAGAGCCTACTGTCTATGTCTGCTTCTGGTGAGGGCCTTAGGAAGCTTGTAACCATGGAAGAAGGTGAAGGGGAACCAGAACATCACATGGTAAGAGAGGGAGCAAGAGAGATGCCAGGATATTTTCAATAACCACATCTCACACGAACTACAGAGTGAGAACTCAGTCATTACTACAATGATGACACCAAGCCATTCATAAGGGATCCAACCCCATGACCCGAATGAGACATTTACCACCGCCTGTGCAGGTCTGTCCTGTGGACGCTGGCTCACTGATGGATGAATAAATGTGCTCTTATACCTGGTTCAATGATTCAAGTGGGATAGGGATGGTCGTTGGCTGCTTTTAGAGGGCAAAATGCAGCCAATCGACCAACACCCTCTGTACATTCACACATTTCTTCTGTCAAGATTTCATAACAGAGGTTCTAAGTCAACACACTCATGGATAATTTACATAGTTAAAAGAATGGTTATAAAAATGATAAAAGCTTTAGGTTCCAGGCCCAGAGTAAACATTGTTAATGGGTAATTCCCCTTTGATCTCCCTCTAAGAGGACCATCCAGCACAAAGTTTACATGAGTAAACAGAGTAGAGACAAAGGGATGTGGGATAAACAGACTTAAACAGGGAAAGACTTTTATTGTCCCTATTTCTTTCCTAGTGATGGACCTCGCTGCCTTCAGCCTGTACCAATAAAACCTTTTGGCCTTCCAAAAGGTTTGAGGCAAATCTATAATTTTCCCTAATATTTCTGTAATATTTTTCCAGCCACCCCAAGTGAATCTCAACCAGGTCTCACATGAACTCACAGAGTGAGAACTCACTCATTGCTATGAGGATGACACCAAGCCATTCAAAAGGAATCTACCCCCATGACCTAATATCTCCCACTTGGCCCCATGGCCAACGCTGGGGATCACATTTCAACATCAGATTTGGAGGGGACAGAACATCCAAACCATATCAACCGCATGTATTCTGTTAACAGTAATTTTCAAAGAGCCACTGAACACTTTTGTCATGAAAATTGGTGAGTCTATTGATGGGTTTTTTTTTTTTTGACCAAATTGTTTTCTTTCATTATAAATTGCAGAGGACAGTAAAGCTTGGTGTAACTTATTGGAGTTTCAAGTAGAAATTATTAATTCTGCTTAACAACACAATTTATCAATTCCACAGTAGGCTAAATAATGTTAACAGATTTTGTTGACTGAAACTTAGGTATGCTATAACATGGTTCAATAACTATTAGTGATAGAATTCTGGTTGGATAAATACAGCCTAGAGTGCCGCTCATGTGCTTGCTCAACCCTGTACTAAAAAGATTTTCAGGCCCTAGAAAAAATGATCTCAAAGAATGAACCTACTCAAGAAAGTGTAATTGAGAGTTTTGGATTATATTCATCGATTTTGGAAACTTGGCTATTGTTAGAGTAAAAATCAGTTTTAAGTACTTTAAAAAAAGGATTGTGAAGGATTTGCATTTATTTAATATGAACTAAAATTCTGCAAGTTGCCGAAATGTCACCATTATAGATTTAATTCTTTAATAAATCATGGCCTGTGGTGTGTTTGTCACAGTAAAAGTGCTATTTGGTGTCATTGGTCTATTATACTTTAGAGGTATTTCAAGGTAGTGAAAAGGGTACTGCAGTTGAAATGGTAAGATTTGCTTTTATTTGTGATCTTGGCCGAGGCATCTGGCCTCTCTGAGTCAATGTAGAGTTAGAACTAAGGATTTTACAATATCTCTTCTTGATGTTTCCCCTTGCCTCATCCTAACAAAAAAGCGAATCCATTGTTAGACATCAGAAGTGGAACGCTTCTCTGGAATGTAGATACCCAGATTTTCTCTAGAGCTGGCTCTTGATGGGCTAGATTGGTAAATTTGGAGTAAGCAGTGTTGCCTGTGTGAAGATTCACGTTTTCCTCTTCTCCAGTGTCTTACCATCTTTTTTCCTTTCTTACCACTTTCCCCTGGTCCTGTTGGGAAGCTCATGGCTAGGCACTGTGAAATTCCCACGGCACCTGGATCACTCTTGAGGTGGATATGTGATAGTTGTTTTCTTCCATCAAAATTGGCTGCCATGTTTATATGTTGGTTTTGTTCTCATCTATGCCAATCTCTGAGAAACCTTTGAACTGTCATTCTTTATTGAGGTTCTCCTGCTTAGCAATTAATATTTCTGGTAAAAAAAATCCCCCAACTTGGAAGAGAATGAAAAGACACAGCTGCAGAAATGAATATGGTGTTGTGAACCCCCCAAACCTGATACAGGCCTCAGTTAATGTAGAAAGTTTATTTTGCCAAGATTGAGGACATGCACCCATGACACAGCCCCAGGAGATCCTGAAGACATGTGCCCAAGGTGTCAGAGCACAGTTTGGTCTTATACATTTTAGGGTGACATGATACGTCAATCAACGTGTCTAAAATGAACATTGGTTCGGTCTGGAAAGGCGGGACAACTTAAAGCAGGGAGGGGGTTTCCAGGTTATAGGTAGGTGAGAGACAAACACTTGCATTCTTTTTGAGTTTCTGATTCACCTTTCCAAAAGAGGCAATCAGATATGCATTTATCTCAGTGAGCAGAGGGATGACTTTGAATAGAATGGGAGGGAGATTTGCCCTAAGCAGTTCCCAGTTTGACTTATCTCTTTAGTTTAGTGATCTTGGGGCCCAAAGATTTATTTTCCTTTCACAGCATGAATGGCAGAGAGTGAGAAGTCTGGCCTTATTGAAGGAGGTAGGACTAAATTCTAGAGATCTTGAAAATCAGTTTAAGGCCAGGTGCAGTGACTCATGCCTGTAATCCGAGCACTTTGGGAGGCCAAGGTGGGCAGATCACGTCAGGAGTTCAAAACCAACCTGGCCAACATGGTGAAACCCTGTCTCTAACAAAAATTAGCTGGGTGTGGTGGTGCATGCCTGTAATCCCAGCTACTTGGGAGGCTGAGGCACGAGAATTGTTTGAACCCAAGGGGTGGAGGTTGCAGTGAGCCGCGATCATGCCACTGCACTCCAGCCTGGGTGACAAAGAGAGACTCCATCTCAAAAAAAAAAAGCCAGTTTAAATGTGAAGGAAAAGGGATAATGGATTCAGGCACACTCTGAGATGGAGACTGGAGTGCAGGAAGTTTAGCAGGAAGTGTTTTCTGGACTGGCACCTGTGGAAAGCAGGATTGAACAGAGAAAGGCATGGCATTGATTCAGTCTCAAAAAGGCCTTAGCCAGTTCCACTGGGAGCTCTGAAGCTGGGTGGGCTTTTAGGGTCATCCCATGGTGCCCTGATGGGACCCGGCCTTTTTATCCCATATTGGACAATGTTAGATTTTTGGCTTCCCTTGGCCCTCGATGGAGTGATGGTTCTCTTCACAGGGGGAATTTGCAGAAGGCAACATCTTAGGCATGTTGGCCAGAACAGTCTCAGCAGCTGAGGAAAATCCTTCAGCCCTGGGGAGAATCCAGGTGGCACATCATGACCTTCAGTATGGGAGGTCACTGTTTTTTCCTATGCAACCTATTGTTAGTGGTGAAATGGTTATTTGGAAGTGTTTAGGTACTGTTGAAAGAATAATTGAGTAGTCTTTTAAGCTGTAAGATAGGAAGCAAACCCATAGGCTGTAAGGTTTACAGTACAACTCTCTGGAGGGGTGAATGGCATAAATACAAATCATTATTGTACCTAATAGCATTTGCTTTCATACATTTTGCACTTGAATGGCACTGTAGCAATGTGTGAGCATGCCTGATTGCTTCACGTTCTTGCAACCACTGCTGCTGGCAGGCTGTGTTTCATTACCATCCTGCTGGTTGTCAGCAATTTCATGATACAATTACAGGCATGTAATTCCCAGAACAAATGAGCTATTTCGAATATTGTGAGATGTGTAATTCAATATAATGTGGGCCTGTAGAATAATTGAGTTTAGAGAAACAAATATGCAGGGATTTGGGCTGAACAACCTGTCAGATGAATGACCTGTCTCTCCCCTCTCTTCTGATGCAATCCTGGGTGGGGATGTGACATCTAAGGAGAGCAACTATTACAACAGACACCTGCTGTTCCTTTGATGCCATGTTAAGACTGTACTTGCCTATTAAGAACTTGGATTTCATTTCTCTCTTGCAACTTTGGACAGTATAATTCAAGTAAGTGAGAACTGTAAATGTAAACTCTGATTTGAATAATTAACTTTTTGGTAAAGAAATTATTTTGTTCTCCTATTTTCCTGTGATATAGATTCATCCAGAAGTGAAAATTATTCATGTTTTTTCAAGAACACACACATGGCTTTGAATCTTTGGTTTCTATATTTAAATTGAACTAGTAAAGCTGCTTTTTACTAATTCTTCAAGTTGTCTGCTCATACAGCAGCTGTATGTAATTGCTGGTGGAGATGTGTAATAACAGGGCCAATCCCCTATAGGGGATAGAAAGCTGGAAGGGGACTTGAGAACCCAAACCCCTACTGAACAAAGAGAAAGCCTTTGTGTAAGGTTGCATCAATCTGGACAGAGCTTATACTGCACCTGGGCTTCCAAATATCCCATTACCTGTAACCACCCAATGAATTCATTTGGCCCACTGCCAGATAGAGCCAACTTATCGAGACAGAGGAATTGCAATAGAGAAAGAATTCAATTCACATGGAGTTGGCTGAGTTGGAGGCTGGAGTTTTATTACTCAAATCAGTCTCCAAGAAAATTGGGAGGCTAGGGTTTTCAAAGGGTAGTTTGGCAGGCTAGGGAATGGATGTTGCTCATTGGTTGGGGGTGCAATCATAGGGGTGTGGAAAATGGTCGTCTTGTGGGTTCAGTCTGCTTCTGGGTGGAACCATCAGTCATCAGAAATGCAAAAACCTAAAAAGACATCTCAAAAGGCCAATCTTGGCTTCTACAAGTGTGATGTTATTTGCAGGAGTTATTGGGGAGGTTGCAAATCCTGTGACCTCCAGAATAATGACTGGTTATCATTTATGACTGCCCCTTACCAGAATCCAGGCTCCTTATTCTCCAAACCTGTTGGTCTTCCCTCAGTTTTACAAACATGGTTTAGTTTGGGGAAGGGCTATTATCATTTAAACTATAGACTAAATATCTCCTAAAGTTAGCTTGGCTCAAGTCCAGGAAGGATTAAGGGCAGTTTGGAGGTTAAATACAAGATGGGGGTTGGTCAGATCAGATGCCTTTCACTATCATAATTTTCTCACTGTGATAATTTTTGCAAAGGTGATTGATTTCACACTGATCCTGCTGAGCTGTATATGGTCACTCAAAGTCACTTTCTGTGGGGCTTGATGAGAGATGCCTGTTTCAGCTGTACCCTTCCTGGGGTCCAGGGCAAATGCCTCCCTATGTTCCTGTGATCTATTCTTACCTCTTCTATTTCCATATTCTTTATTTCTGACCCACAATCTGTTTTATTTTTCCTTAATGGGTTCATCTACTGAGGACCCCAATTCATAAATTATTTAAGTATGTGTATACCTGTTTATTTAATTTATAGCTAGCACAATGCACTATATGGTGAGTTCTAACATGTTCCAGAAGCCTGAAAACTATCTTTCTGTAATACTGGTGTTTCTTTTTCTTTCTTTCTTTCTTCTTTTTTTTTTTTTTGAGACAGAGTCTCACTCTGTAACCCAGCCTGGAGTAGTGGCACGATCTTGGCTCACTGCCACCTCTGCCTCCTGGGTTCAAGCAATTCTCCTGCCTCAGCCTCCCTAGTAGCTGGGATTACAGGTGCACGCCACCATGCCTGGGTAATTTTTGTATTTTTAGTAGAGACGAGGTTTCACCATGTTGGCCAGGCTGGTCTTTTTTTTTCCTTTTTTTTTTTTTAAAATTTTTAAAGGCTAGTCAAGTGAAGCAGTGGGAGTGGAGAAGGAACAAAGAAATCTGTAACTGGTTGTGATCAATTAGTTGTAAACACCACTGCACTCAGACCAGCCGGCCAGGCTGGTCTTGAACTCCTGACCTCATGTGATCCACTTGCCTTGGCCTCCCAAAATGCTGGGATTATGGACATGGGGCCTATGCCTGGCTTAATACTGGTGTTTCTTTAAAGCCTTTCTACCTTGTATTGTCCCCACCTCATCTCTGAGGTGGCACAGGTAGAACATTCCTGCTTATTATCTCCATTTTGGCAAATGGGTACCAAATTAGAAAGAATCAAGCAACAGAAATGTCCCAAGAATAGGGGAATGGTTGACACATGGCACATCTATATAATGGAATATTTTAAAACCATTAATTAAGTTGCCAGACAAGTACTTACTGACTATAATGACTTTGGGAAATGCTCACGATAAGCAGAAAGTATGGTTGTGGAATTTCAGATTGATGCAATCTTAGGCAAAAGGCCTTCTCTCTGTTCAGTAGGGGTTTGGGTTCTCAAGTCCCTTGCCAGCTGTGTATGGGGTATTTTAGTATTCATGGTTCCAGCTCTTCATGAGTAATGCTGAGGGTCCAGCCATACTGTCATGTTACTGAGGGAGATACTTGCATCCTCAGCCTCTGAGTGTATTCTACAGGGAAGGGTGGTCACTTAGGCGAAGGGGAAGCCAGCGGCCACTGTGTCTGGACATTCCCATGGCCTCATGATTTGCTGTTTTCTACTTTCAGGTGCTCACTAACTGACTTAGTGATCAATTCAATTTCTGTAGAAAATGTGCCCCTCCCACCCAAGGACAACTGCTGGTGCAGCTGATAAAAATGAAACAGTTAAAAAAGGCAATGGTTCTTAGAAGATTTAACTCAAACTTTAAAAGTGCAGAATGCCGAATTCAGTAATGACTTTAAATTGTGATGCGACTGAGGCTGCCATACGTTTTGTTTTTGTGTGTAAACAAGAACAAGCCATTTGAGCAATTGCTGTGAGTATTCTAGGCAGTGCAAAAATTGTTCAAGTGAAAATAAATTTTGATGAGAGCTGAAAACGGTGGTTAACTGGCAGTTCAGAGATGTACCCAGAAGCAAGTTCCTCTCACGCGAAATTGGAATGATTTGGTAGAACCCCCAGGAGTTTGTGCAAACAATCCTGTGACCCTCTATAACTCCCAGGAGTTTGTCCAAACAATCCTGTGACCCTCTACAACCCCCAGGAGTTTGTGCAAACAATCCTGTGACCCTTTACAACCCCCAGGAGTTTGTGCAAACAATCCTGTGACCCTACAGTCGATGAAGTCATTGATATCATTATTCAACCCATCCCCTCCCATAGGCAAGTAGGAGGAGAGGCTGTTCCCATCCATGCAGACGTATTTCCTCCAGAGCCGCAGCACTGCTGGAGGAGCCTGGGAGGACATCTTTCAGGATGTACCAAACCTTATGAGGTGGGAGGCGGAACTTGACTCCAGAGGTGGGATTGGACAAAGGGCCACATTGAGGACTAGCTAAAACAGGTCCAGGGCAGAAGCCCTTACCCATAAGACATGCCCACCACTGTGCCATGTCAGTCTGCCATTGCCGCAACACCCAGAAGTTACCACTCCTTTCCATGGCAACTACCTGACAACCTGTAAATTACTACCTGTATTAGTCCATTTTCACACTGCTGATAAAAACATACCCAAGACTGGGAAAAAAAACAGGTTTAATTGGACTTACAGTTCTACATGGCGGGGGAGGCCTCAGAATCATGGCAGGAGGTGAAAGGCACTTCTTACATGGCAGCAACAAGAGAAAATAAGGAAGATGCAAAAACGGAAACTCCTGATAAAACCATCAGATCTCGTGAGACTTAATCACTACCATGAGAACAGTATGGGGGAAAACGGCCCCCATGATTCAAATTATCTACCACTAGATCCCTCCCACAACATGTGGGAATTATGGGAGTACAATTCAAGATGAGATTTGGGTGGGGACACAGAACCAACCCATATCACCACCCTCATTGTAGAAATTTCTGCATAAACCCCCCCTTAATTTGCATGTAGATAAAAGTGGGCATACATATGAGTGCAGAACGGCCTCTGAGCTGCTACTGTGGGCTCACTGCCTACGGGGGAGCCCTTCTCTGCAAGGAGCAGTACCTCTGCTGCCGTACCCTGCTGCTTCAACTAAAGTCCTTTCCTGGCTGAAGTCAAGAATCCTTCCTGCTGTACCTCAGTTTTGAGGCTTGCCCATTCTGTATCACTTGCACAGTATTCAAAGAAGGGCCTCCACCAGCGAGGCTTCAGGCAGCCCTGGCCTGGTGCCCTTCCAGTTTGGAGCAACAAGGGAGGCTCTGCGACTCAGGAGCTGTTTTTTAAATGAAGTCCAGAACATTAAGCAGAAAGAATAAAACATTTCTGACTGGTTTCGTAGGTCTGCTTTGTGAATGCTGTTTATGGGTTTGGGGACAGGTGAGTTGTATTTAATGGTAAGAGTAAGATTTTAATGTTCATGAGGGATTTGTCTGTGTTCAGTTTATCTGTGGTTTATCTGTGTCAAACACATGTATGCACATAGATAAATACATAGAAGAATGAAGGGGAAGCGAGGGTAGGAGAAGGAAGAGAAATCAAAAAAGGAAATTTACCAAGACGTGATTGTAAGAGACTTTTGTTTGTGCTCATGATGAAGCATCAGGTATTAGATGAACCTCCCCCTGTTTGCTATGAGGCTGGACACAATCTATAAAACAACTTTTCCAAATGTTAGCAGCACCCGCCTGCAACCCAAGAAAGAAGGAAGAACCAAGGTGAACCCTGCATTCGCGTTGCTCTCTGACTGGAAGCAGTTTCTATAGGGAAGAGAAAACAATGTCTTTTCTTTCCTTTTTTAGGTTCTTAGTTGAGACACTCTCCTGAAAACAAAAATCAGATTGACACAAGAAAAACAAGTACAAGTATGTACCTGGCCTCAGTTCAAAAGTATTTCTCTCTTAAGGCTTAGGAGCTTTGCTTAAGTAGTACGATAGCAAACAGTCATAAATCCTACACAGGGACAATACCAAGGAGAGGCAGCTCCCATCTTTTAAAAGGAGGGAACATGTGGAAAGGCAGTGTGATCTGCCCCAGATTCCCCTGGTACGGGCTGGGGCCCTCCCCAGGAAGGAAGGATGGATGTCCTGATGTAGGGCAAACAGGGGCCGAGGAGGAGAGCTCCCTATGTTTTCAGTGTCTTTCACTTAGTAATTCTCAGTATTTTGGGGAGAACTATTTTGGTTTCCTTCATGTCTGAGCCATGATGTAGGGAGAGGGAGACAAATTGAACACACCTATCTTGCTGAACTAGGGACAGAGTTGGGGGTTTAGAGCTGCTGAGGGTTGATGGACTTTGCAGAGTAGAGTGCTGGGGAGGAGGAATCTACATAGAAAAAGAGCTCCAAAAATCTGCAAAGGGGTTATCTTGTCTGAATACTAAGCTGTATTTTCACTAGGTGAGATTTGATGTGCCCAAGCAGTGAACCACTGCTAGGGAGATGTGGCCTACGGAGCTCCTGGCTCTTTTATAGGCTGAGAAGGTATTAAATTTCTGACCATCTGGAGCAGAGATATCATGTTGAGCACTCTGGGCACTCCACTGTCACCTCTGGAATGCTGTGATTTAGGAGTAGGCCTTGCTTAGCCCTACAGTAAAGGCTACTGCAGATTTTGGTTTCTCAGCCTGGGCATTCTTAGCATTCTGAGTCTGAGAACTCTTTGTCAGAGAGGGGTCTGTACCATGCAATGCAGGATATTTAGCAGGATCCTGCTTTCTACCCACTACAGGCCACTAGCAGGTTTCAGTTGTGAAAATTTAAAAATATTGACACCCGGTTAAAACCATTGCTATATATCCTTCATAACAAAACTCATAATAAACTTCAAAAAGATCAGGATGATATGTAAGTACATTAATAGTCTGGCAAAGCAAACCTTGATATTCTTGAAAGAATGATAACAAAATCCATACTGTAAGCAAGGTTGAATTCATAATGTTCAGCATGCAAACCACAGTGAATACTGTGTGTGTGGCACAGATTGCTTATAATAAAGCTCTTACGTCCTAGTCGCTGTGATTGCTTTTGGCAGGCAGCCTTCAGTTGTTAGGCTCCTTAAGGGTTTGCCTTAGTAAAAAGAGTTACCTTGTCTCAGGCCCCACCTCCTTACAGGAGTAGCCTACACCTCACCCAACGACTGACTGACAGAGGGGTGTAAAGGCCTGATTTCCTTGCTTCACGCGGGGAAATCTCTGCAAAGCCACACTGACTCCAGAGCTTATAGTGGGGTCAACTGGTACTTTCTTTGGGATTATATGGAAGCTCAATTTCTCCTTCTATCCATTCTTACTTTCTTTTCCTCCTTTCTGTAGGTTCTAAAGTACTCCTTAATAAATGTGCTACATTATAATCTCCATCTCAGAGGCATATTTCAGGGAAACTCAATGTGCAACACAAGAAAAAAGTCATTAGATCTGTGAAAAAGCAGGAACCTGTAACCAAGAATCAAAAGTTAGTCAATAGAACAGAAACAGAAATGACAGTAATTAGAGGAAACATACTTCAAAACAGCAGTCATAAATATGCTCAAGGATTTAAAGAAAAACAGGAGTATAATGAGGAAAAATCTTAATAGAGAAATAAAAGCTATGAAAATGAACCAAATGATGATGATAAACTGAAAGATACAATATATAAAATAAAAAATTAGCTGACTGCTCTTAACAACAGATTAGACACTACAGAAAAAATGGTCAGTAAAGTAGAAAACTGGATAATAAAAACTATTCAAAGTAAAACACTGAGAGGAAATTTACTGGAAAAGATTGAACAGAGCCTCAGTGTCCTGTGAGACAGTATCAAGTAGAATAACATATGTAATTTGAATTGCAAAAGAAGAAAAAAGATTTCGAGGGCCCAAAGAATATTTGAAGTAACAGTAGCTGGAAATTTTCAATATTTGATTAGAAATATATATTCATGGGTCCAAGAAGCTCAAAATAATTCAAGCAGAATAAATGAAATCACATAAAAGCATATCATAATCATATTCTAAAAGCAAATGATGGAACTAAAAATTTGGAAGCATCCAAAGAAAAAGAGCACATTAGACAAAGGACAACTGTGATGATAATTTTACTGACTTCTTAAATTAAACAATGCAAGACAGAAGAAAATGGAATGGTTTTAAAGAACTTAAAGGAAAAAAAATTGTCAACGTAGAATTATATGTCCAGGAAAAATATCCTTCACAAATGAAGTTTTAATAAAAATACTTTTAGATAAATAAAAGCTGACAAAAGTTGTCTATAGCAGCCCATACTATAAGAAATATTTTAGAAAGTTATTCATCCTGAAGGAATGATTTCTTAGATTATAGGTGAAGTGGTATAATTTGAAGTTAGACTGTGATAAGTTAAAAATACACTTCCACACCATGACTATATTTGGAGATAGAGGCTTATAAAAGGCAATTAGGTTAAATGAGGCCGTAAGAGTGGGGTCCTGCATTGGTTCCCTTTGCATTCCTATAAAGGAATAGCTGAGGCTGGGTAATTTACAAGGAAAAAAGGTTTATTTGGCTCATGGTTCTGCAGGCTGTACAAGAAGCATGATACTGGTATCTGCTCAGCTTCTGGTGAGGGCCTCAGGAAGCTTTTACTCAGGTGGAAGGCAGAGACTGAGGAGGAAAGTCATGTGATAAGACAGAGAGCTACAGAGAGAGGAGGGAGGTCCCACACTCTTTTTAACAATCAGCTCTTGCATGACCTAGTAAAGCAAGAACTCATTTGTTTCTGTGGGGATGGCACCAAGCCATTCATGAAGGATCTGCCCCCATGACCCAAATACCTCCAACACTGGGGATTGCATTTCAACATTAGATTTGTAGGCCGCAAGCAACAAAACTATATCAGGCTGTGATCTAATGGGACTGCTGTCTTTATAACAAGAGGAAGAGAAACCAGCATGCTCTCAATCTCTCTCTCTCTCTCCCTGCCTGCCCAGAGAAAAGGCCACATGAGGGCCCACTAAGAAGGGGGGCATTTGTGAGCCAGGAAGAGATGCATGTCCAGAAATTAGTTATGCTGCACTCTGGCCTTGAACTTCCAGCCTTCAGAACTGTAAGAACATTAATTTCTATTGTTTAAGCTACTCACACTATGGTATTCTGTTATGGCAGCCCAAGCAGACTAATATGCCTGGAATGGCTATATTGATATAAGACAAGTTAGACTTTGGAACAAGCAATATAAGCAGAAATAAGAAGAACATTTCATAATAATAAAGTATCAATTCGTCAAGAGGAAAATCTTAGATATGGAGATGTTTACCCAGATCTCCCTCCAAAGAAGGACCTGCTGCCCAGCTGGCAGGAGTGTAGTCAGTAAATGGTTCCAGGTCTGCCCCTCCAGGGCCTGCCTTAACTATAGAGACCTGCCTAAAGCAAAGTCATGTCCTCCCTGGGGCAATCCACATCTTCAGTGAGGCATGAGGCCAGCTCTAAGACCCAGATATTTTGGTCCAATATGAGATCTTAGGATGGGCAGTTCTCACTCCAGAGCTCTCCATGCATGGTCAAACATTTGATCTCTGCTAAAATTCTGGCATTGATTTTCAAATCTAGAAATTCTATGCAGCAGAAGATACAGTCTTACTCTGAAACATTAGGGGTCTATACTGAGACTCTCCTATTGCGGTTTTTCAGAGACTTACTTTTATACACCCAGTGTCTTGGATCTGCTGAGCATACAGACCAACTGGGAGGCAATTGGGTTTGCTGCAAAACTCTCTTATGCTCTGGAACATACTTGAAACTAGATTTTAGAAATAGCATATAGTATGCTTGAGAATATTACTCTACTTACTGTCAGTTGACTTGGAGGGCTGCCGAAGAGGCCCATTAAGAAGTGGATCTTTTTAGTGGTGGGAATACAAGGCACAACAACTTATCCTTCACTATAGAGGGTATTTATTTATTATTTATTTTTATTTTTAAAATTTTAGATTTGTGATAGATGTAGTGCAGGTTTGTTACATGGATGTAATGTATAATGTTGTGATTTGAGCTTCTAGTGTACCCATACCCAAACATTGAACATTGTTCCCAAGAGGTAATCCACGCTGTACCGAAGAGGTAATTTTAAAATCCATATCCCCCTCTCACTTTTCTTCTTCTGGAGTCCCCAGTGTCTATTATTTCCATCTTTATGTCCATGTGTACCCATTGTTTAGCTCCCACTTATGAGTGAGACTATGTGGTGTTTGATTTCATTTCTTTGGTTATTTTGTATAGGATAATGGCCTCCAGCTTCTTCCTTGTTGCTGTAAAGAATGTGATCTCATTCTTTTTCATGACTGCATAGTATTCCATGGTGTATATATACCACATTTTCTCTCCAATTAATTGCTGATGAACACATAGGTTGATTCCATGCCTTTGATATTGTGAATAGTGCTGCAATAAACACGAGTGCAGATATCTTTTTCATATGATGATTTCTTTTCCTTTGGGTAGATGCCCAGAACTGAAATTGCTGGGTTGAATGCTAGGTCTATTTTTAATAGTTTGAGAAAGCTCCATACTGTTTTCCATAGAGGTTGTATTAATTTACATTCTCATCAGTAGTGTATAAATGTTCCCTTTTCTCCACATTCATGCCAACATCTGTCGTTTTTTGACAGTAACAGTAGCCATCTGACTGGTGTAAGATGGTGTCTTATTGTGGTTTTAATACTTATCTTATTTCTCTGATGATTAGTGATGTTGAGCATTTCTTCATATGTTTTTTGGCCACTTGTTTGTCTTATTTTGAAAAATGTCTATTCAGAAGAAAAAATCTTCTTGACACTGATCTTTGCTCACTTTTTAAAGACGTTGTTTGTTTCTTGTTGAGTTGTTTTGAGTTCCTTGTAGATTCTATTAGTCATTTGTCAGAGGCATAACATGCAAACGTTTTCTTCCATTTTGTAGGTTGTCTGTTTACTTTGTACTAGTACTATGCTGTTTAGTCACTATAGCCTTGTAGTATAATTTAGACTCAGGTAATGTGATGCCTCCAGCGTTGTTCTTTTTGCTTAGGATTGCTTTGGTTATTTGTACTCTTATTTGGTTTCATATGAACTTTAGGATTTTTTTTTTCTAATTCTGTGAACTATGGTGTTGGTAATTTGATAGGTGTTGTATTGAATCTACAAATTGATTAGGGAAGTATGGTCATTTTAATGGTATTGATTCTTCCAATCTGTGAGCATATAATATTTTTTTCCATTTGTTTGTGTCATCTGTAATTTCTTTCATCAGTGTTTGTTTTGTAGTTCTCGATCTTTCACCTCCTTGGTTAATTGTATTTCTATGTATGTTAAATTTTATGTGGCTACTGGACATGGGATTGAGTTCTTGATTTGGTTCTAAGTTTGAATGTTGTTGGTGTATAAAAATGCTACTAATTATTTTATGTTGGTTTTATATCCCGAAACTTTACTGAAGTTGTTTATCAGGTCTAGGAGTCTTTTGGGTTTTCTGGGTATAAGATCATGTTATATGCAAACAGAGATATTTTGACTTCCTCTTTTCCAATTTGGATTTTTTAAAAATTAATTTCTTTTTCTCACCTAATTGTGCTAGCTGGGACTGCCAGTACTATGTTGAATAGGAATGATGAGAATGAACATCCTTCTCTTGTTCCAGTTCTTAGGGGAATACTTTCAACTTTTTCCTGTTCAGTATGATGTTGGCTAATTCTTTTTTTAAAAAATGTATTTATTACACTTTAAGTTCTGGGGTACATGTGCAGATTGTGCAGGTTTGTTACATAGGTATACACGTGTCATGGTGGTGGTTTTCTGCATCCATCGCCCTGTCAACTACATTAGGTATTTCTTCGAATGCTATCCTTCCCCAATCCCCCAACCCCTTTCTATTCCTCCCCTAGCTCCACAACCCCCAGGCTCCGGTGTGTGATGTTCCCCTCCCTGTGTCCGTGTGTTCTCATTGCTCAACACCCATTTATGAGTGAGAATATGTGGTGTTTGATTTTCTGTTCTTGTGCCAGTTTGCTGAGAATGATGGTTTCCAGCTTCATCCATGTCCCTGCAGAGGACATTAACTCATCCTTTTTTATGTCTGCATAGTATTCCATACTGTGTATGTGCCACCTATTCTTTATCCAGTCTATCGTTGATGGGCATTTGGGTTGGTTCCAAGTCTTTGCTATTGTGAACAATTCTATTAAAACAGTATCACCCTGATACCAAATTCAGGCAAAGGCACAAAAATAAAGAAAACTACAGACCAGTATCCCTGATAAACATAGATGAAAAAATCCTCAACAAAATACTAGCAAACCAAATTCATAGATGGCTTCTCATAGATGGCTTTTACTATTTTGAGGTCTGTTCCTTCAAAGCCTAGTTTGTTGAGACTCTTTATCATGAAGAGATGTTGAATTTTATGACATGTTTTCTCTGCATCTATTGAGATGGTCATATCATTTTGGTTTTAATTCTGTTATTCTATTTATATGGTGGATTGCATTTATTGATTTGCAAATGTTGAATCATTCTTGAATCTCTGGAATAAAACCCACTTGATTGTGTTAAATTATCTATTTGATGTGCTCTTGGATTTGGTTTGCTAGTATTTTGTTGAGGACTTTTGCATCTGTGTTCATCAGGGTTACTGGTCTGTAGTTTTCTTTATTTGTTGTGTATTTGCCTGATTTTGATGTCAGGGTGATATTAGTTTAATATAATGAGTTAGGAAGGCATCCCGCTTCTCAATATTTTGGAATAATTTCAGTAATATTGGTATCAACTATTCTTCTTATATCTGGTGAGATTCAGCCATAAATCCATCTGGTCCTGGGATTTTTTTGTTGTTGTTACAAGATTTTTTATTACTGATTCAATTTTATTAGTCATTATTGGTCTGTTCAGAATTCTTATTTCTTCCTGGTTCAGTCTTGGGAGGTTGTATGTTTCCAGGAATTTATTCATTTCCTGAAGGTTTTCTAGTTTGTGTACATAGAGAAATTCATAATAATCTCTGATTATTTTTTGTATTTTTGTGATATCATTTGTAATTTATCATTTTCTGATTGTGCTTACTTGAATCTTCTGGCGTTTTTCTTGGTTAAACTAGCCAACTTTGTTTGTCCTTTTAAAGAACCAACTTTTTTTCATTGATGCTTTGTATTAGTATAATTATTTTATTTTTTATTTTTTAAATTGTACTTTAGGTTCTGGGGTACATGTGCGGATCATGCAGGATTGTTGCATAGGTACATACATGGCAAGGTGGTTTGCTGCTTTCATCCCCCCATCACCTATATCTGGTATTTCTCCCCTCGTTATCCCTCCCCACCCTCCCCACCCCCTGCTGTCCCTCCCCTAGCCCCCTCCAACTGACCGCAGTGTGCGATACTCCCCTCCCTGTGTCCACGTGTTCTCATTGTTCAACACCCACTTATGAGTGAGA
>PVKP010037955.1:0-21258 GCA_004027715.1 Plecturocebus donacophilus
TCCTGAGCTGCTGCTATGCGGCCATCTTGGATCTCTCTCCACCCGGTGATGAAGTTTTTTTGATTCTTAGTTTTCCTTTGGCGGACGCCCCTTCCCCACAGAGCCGGACCTTCCCGGGTTCGCTGTGCTTGCTGTGAAACCCTCAGTCCTCAGCGCTTCCAATTGCTGTTTTCCTTGTGGGGATGGGACCAGCCAAGCCTGACGGTCCCGTATACTCCGCACCGGGAAGCGCCATGCTGGGGCACCGGCAAAACAGCAGCACCGGCCAAAAGAGTCACGCTGGCGACCGTGTGGCTCCTCTGCCGGGAATCTCCCGGTCTGTGGGCAACAAAAATTCGTCGGAAAGTGCAGTGTCCACTCGTTCTCTGTGCTTTCACTGGGAGCTACATTCCTGAGCTGTTGCTAATCGGCCATCTTGGATCTCTCTCTTCTGATTTTTTAAGAAATAAGACTACTTAGTCAAAGCATATGCCTAGTTTATGTATAAAATGGCTTTATATTTTGAAAAAATTCTTTGCTAACAGTATTAATAGAATTGCGTGTAGAAGTAGTTATAATTATGAACATATTTATTACACATCTTTGTGCCAGGTAGCTTTGTAAGCACTTTACACATACATATTCTTACTTAATTCTTACAGTACCCTATGATACAGATACTATCCCTGTTTTACATGGGATAATTCTTAGGCACTGGGAAGTTAAGTAACTTGTCCTTGTTCATACAGCTATTGAACAGTGAATAGAGATTTGGACTATGGTTTTTCTGACTTCAGAGCCCAAGTTATTAGCCAGTAAATGTACCACATTGGACTATTCTTTTGTTAGTCCTTTTTTTTCCTTCTGTATACTTTGAATCATTGATGAGCCAGATTGTACTGACAGACTTGGTTATGTAAAAAACAATTTTAGAATTTTCCCCTAATTTTTTAACTTCCCTTGAGGTAATAGCATTTTGGGAGATTTTTCATATATTTTACATTGAATTTTTATATGGCAAGAGAGACAGTTTTGCCATGTTGCCCAGGCTGTCCTCGAGCTCCTGGGCTGAAGCGATTCTCCCACTTTAGCCTCTCAAAGTGCCGGGGTTACAAATGTGAGCCACCACACCTGGCCAGAATTTGTAAAACTTTATTAATTAAAATTATTTTTATTGTATTACAAAGTGAAAAGATTGTACGATTTATGAGTGAGTTATGCTTTGACAACAAATCAAAGTTTTTTGGAAAATCTATGCTTTATTGCATTTGTAGTTGATTTCAAATAGCTTTTTAGTTCATGTAGCTAAGCTAGAAGCATAAAGGTTACAAAAGTGGCACCTTTGATTTTTATTCTGTGAATGAATGCATGCATCTGTTTGCTAATACACCCAGGATATTTTTAATGTAGTGATAGTTTTCTGTTTGATTCTACTCTGACTTCTCAGAAGAACCATGACATCTAGATCTGGGATCTGTTGCTGCCCCTGCCACATTTCTCACAGTGACTGTTCCACATATCACTGTGCCTGGAATCGACCTGCAAAATAACCAGAGAACAGGAGGCTGTGATAGGGGATTGGGCTGATAGGTGTACACCCAACTGAAAGTCCCTTGTTAGCCTCTTTTTCATATGTGGTTGAATCAAGTTTTGAAATTCCAGTTCCAGTAAGATAGCTTCATGGTTTTAATAATAAGCATCTAAGAGAAAGAGGCAAAGTAGGGATAATCATAGAATTGGCTTAACTTGCAGTACAGACTAAAAAAATTAAAGATTAAAAAGTGGTGTAATGAAAAGAATGGAAAGAGACAATAGAGTAATGATCCTTGATTAATTATCAAGCTCTTTTTTTTTTTTTTTTTGGAGTCAGAGTCTTATTCTGACGCCCAGGCTAGAGTGCAGTGGTGCGATTATAGCTCACTACAGACTCAAACTCCTAGGCTCAAGTGATCCCCCCACCTCTGCCTCCTGAATAGCTGAGACTATAGGCATGTACTACCACACCCAGCTAATTTTTTTTTTTAACAGACAAGTCTTGCTATGTTGCCCAGCCTTCTTTGTGATCTGTTAATTAAGATGTCATGTAATTTTTAAAATTGAGCTTGGTATGATTCTGAATATATATTCTCCATATTATAAAGATGGATTTGATTGATTTTTATATAGTTATTCTTTATATTATAAAGATGGATTCAATCGTATTCCATCTGGATAGAACTACATTGGGTATATGAGTGTTCTTCACACAGCTTCTTAAGATTGCTACTTAATTTGTGGTTAGAGAGACAGGAGCATTCTCCACATTATCACTTCCAATTTCTCAGCTTTTGAATAGGTTTTTATTTGATGAGAGGATATTGTGGCTGATAAATGATTTTAAATGATTGATGTAGATCTATAAAATGGAATTTTAATTTTTAATATTTAAGGAACTAAAAATTTGAAGTTGTCTTTCTAAGGTGTTTGATATTTGAGTGTTTATAGAAAGTATATATTTGAAAGTTAACTGTTAATCAAATGCAAACATATGCAAGAAGGAAACATTAATCAATCTTTTTGTTTTAAGGGAACAGATGCTGCTTGTGTTGCTCAGAGTCACGGAATCTGTACTGAAGATGCCATCACAAGCTTTTCAACAGTTCCAAGGGAAAAAAAATATGACCTTGGCAGGTCGACTTGCAGGACCACTTTTCCAGGCAATAAAAATAAATAAATAGATGAATAGCTGGATAGATAAGTTTTTTGCTTGTTTTTTTTTAAGATTCTTTGATCCCTGAACTTGTTACTGGGAATAATAATCTTTTAAATCAGAGATTATTTCTTATTTATTAGGGGATCTTTTGTAGAGCTAACTTAAAAGTTGCTCATCTAAGTGAGCTATTTGCCATACATACAGCCTAGTATAAGAGTGGAGGTAATATCAACTCTGTGAACAAAGTGTTATAATAGGCTAATGATATTTATTTTACTCATGTGGTTGCAAAAAGCTGGTGGTGTTTTAAGGGTAATGGCCTGACTGCTTTATGAGTTTCCATATCTCTGGGACTGCCAGGAAAAACTGTCTTTTTATGTCGTTCTGTAATAATGGAAAAGTAAATAATCAAGATTGATTCTTATCATGCTTTTTTTATTTAAATAAGACTTTATTATCCTCTCTTCTCAACTGATGGTTGTTTGATTACACAGGAATTTCATATTGTGTTTTCTTAATCTGAGGATACAGTGCTGACTTTAAATGTATTACAGATTCTTTGAAAAATAGAAAACAAAATATTTTTTAAGATGATACATGAAATACAAATACATGATTCTTAATGTCAAAGGTAAAAGCTACCTCAGATGTAGTTCTTGGCCATGATTATAACCATTTAAATTGATAGGAGTTTTTTTTTTTTCATATATTAGCCATTTACCTAAAATTATATGCTGGTATTGAACAGTTCTTTAAAACCAGCTACATGTATTATCTGAACTCCTCTTAACTTCATTAGCCTTTTTTTGTTTTTTTTCATTCAAGTTTCCCCATTATTAGAGCTAACCCAATGGTGGGAGCTACGGAAAGATAAAATTTTATCTTGCTATGTGAAACAAGTTTTTTTTTGTAGTGTGAGCATTAAATTAAAGATGGATTGGGAGGTCACTAGTTACTACAATTCTGTATCTCAACTCTGTTCATTTTCATCTTTACATTTCAAGTATAAACTTGTGTGAATTCCTTTCTAAATGTTGTAGAATTAAGCTTTTAAGAATCTTTTTATTTTATGACTTTTCAGTCAGAGGACATAACTTTAGTAGAAATCCACAAAATCTCAGGGGATACTGGCTAATCAGTTTCTACCCTTTTATGAATTTTTTTATCCTGTGATCAGATTTATTACGTAATGCTTTTGTCTGTTGTCTTTAAAATGAAATTTAATTTCAACCTTTAATTTACATATAAATTTTCAGAAATACATTTTATTAAGTTAAATATGTCTCTAGTATTTTTTTTTTTTTTTTTTTTTTTTTTTTTTTTTTTTTTTTTTTTTTTTTTTTTTTTTTTTTTTTTTTTTTTTTTTTTTTTTTTTTTTTTTTTTTTTGAGACGGAATCTCACTCTGTAGCCCAGGCTGGAGTGCAGTGGTGTCATCTTGGCTCACTGCAGTCTCCACCTCCCGGGTCCTGGTTCAAGCAATTCTTGTGCCTTAGTCTCCCAAGTAGCTGGGATTACAGGCACACACACCACCATGTCCAGCTAATTTTTAGTAGAGACAGGGTTTCACCATGTTGGCCAGGCTGGGCTTGAACTCATGACCTCGTGATCTGCCCACCTTGGGCTCCCAAAGTGCTGGGATTACAGGCGTGAGTCACCACGCCTGGCCATGTTGTTTCCTTATATTATTCAAAAACATTTTCGAGTTGTAGTCAGTCATTTCCATCCTTAATTTGGGAACATAGGTTTTGGCTTTATAGTTCAGTAACTCAACATTTTCAACACTTAAAAGCATGGAGACTTATTTTTTAAACAGCATTTATTTAACATTAATGTAATGCAGCATGAGAGACAGCTATAAATTTAGGGAGATTTCTTTTTAGTTTAGATTGCTGGGTGTTGGGAGTTGGCAGTTGTTGAAATGAAATTAATATAGATTGTAATGATTGCATGAATTACTTTTACAAGTATTATCTATTTAAAAAAGCATGCAATTCTGAATTTTGCTTGTTTTAAGTAATTTTTTAAAAATTAAATATCTGATTTTGAAGTCACAGACTAAACACATTTTATTGTTATTTCTGATATTTGCCTTTATAGACCCTTATAGTTGCCTGGATCAAAGCAAACCTAAATGTGTACATCTCCCGAGAACTTTGGGATGACTTACTGTCAGTATTGTCATCATTGACCTATTGGGAAGAGTTGGCCACTGAGTGGTCACTGACTATGGAGACATTAACTAAAGTTTTAGCTAGGAATTTATATAGTTTGGATCTCAGTGATTTACCGTTGGATAAACTGAGTGAACAGAAACAAAAAAAGCACAAAGGGAAAGGTAAGAATTGTTCATAGAGATGCTCTATATAAATTTTTTAAAATAATTGAGTCAGAGAAAACCATTCCAGGGATAGGGGTGAGGGTGAAATAAGTAATTTAGAATCTTAAATATTTTATTTTTAAGAATTAAACAAAATGAAAACGTGTAAAAAAACTTCTTTTTATCGTAGCAGTTTTTTGTTAGAACTGAGAAGGTAGTTTCATGTTACTCTATTTAAAATGTATATAATAATTATTTTAAAAATTGTTTTTGAAAGCACTTAGTTTAACTAAAAGCAAACATTCCCTAGACATGAAATATGTACCTATCTAATGTTAAAAGGGGGTGGGGCAGTAGTGTAATGATTATCTCATATATGTTTTTTAAATCCTCTGTTTGTTAGTATTTTGCTTTTTTTTTTTTTTTTTTTTTTTTTTTTTTTGAAACGGCCACACTCTGTTGCTTAGGCTAGAGTGTAGTAGCATAATCACGGCTCACTGCAGCAGCTACCTTCCAGGCTCAAGGCATCCCCCAGCCTCAGCTTCCCAAGTAGCTGGGACTATAGGCATATGCCACCATGCTCAGCGAAATTTTTTTGTTTGTATTTCTTGTAGAGACATGATTTTACCATATTGCCCAGGCTGGTCTCAAACTCCTGGGCTCAAACAATCTGCCCATCTCCACCTCCCAAAGTGCTGGGATTACAGGCGTGAGCTACTACACTCAGCCTGTATTTTGCATTCTTAAAAATTAGTTGCTAGCTAGAGATTACATTTAAGTCACATTTCATACTTAACCTTTTGTCCAGGGTATTATGTGCTCAAACTACTTTTTCCTGGACTATATTTCTCAAATGGCTATTGGCAGGTTAGAGATGTAGGTTTAACCATCACCACAGGATGGGTTTTGTTTAGCTCATTTTCTTTTTTTCTTGTCTATATGTTTCGTTTTTATTCCAAAGCAATTGGGCAGCAGATAATTTCTAACAGTTTATTGCTAATGGTATAATTTAAAAATTCTGCATCAGTTTTGGAATATGATTTATACATAAAGTGAAGCTCTTAAAAGCCTTACAGTACACAGTGTTTTATCTTATTACTTTATAATTTATTAGTGAGCAAATGTAAGAATCTGAGGCAAGGTAGCACACATAACTTGAAGATATTGATCAAGTAACAGTATATTGAGATTGAAAATCTACATTTTTAGGAGTTGGACATGAATTTCAGAAAGTTTCAGTTGACAAGTCATTTTCTAGAGGATGGAGTCGTGATCAGCCTGGCCAAGCCCCAATGAGACAGAGGAGTGCAACAACCACTGGTTCTCCAGGAACCGAAAAGGCGAGGAGTATAGTACGGCAAAAAACTGTTGGTATGTACTCTTTAAAATCATGAGAATGGTACAGGGCACTATGTTTATAGTCCTTAATAACAATTTATATCAATATGTCGTTTTCTTACTAGTTGATTATTGTTGTGAAATGGAAAACTTCTTTAGCAAAGCCTTTTTTCCAGAAGTACTCAGAGTCTAGTGATATGCTATGTTGTCCCTTTATGCTATTAAGATTTATTAGACATTATTTTTATGTGATTTATTTTACTATAGAGAGTCCTACTTTTAAAATGTTATTTTACAGAATTGAAGAAGTAGAACTGTGATTCACTTTACAGAATTCAAGTATTAACTGGTATAGTTTCTATTAAAGGAATTTACTCACAAATATGGAAAATTAGGATAGCTCATTTTCATTGCTACAATTATATAGTTGATGAGTTTCACAAACTTACAACAAGAATCTCATTTTCTCTAGTCACAGACAGCTGAGGCCAACGTGGAGTCTGTTACTAAGTTCCTTGCTGCTTTTAACAAAAATGGAAGAAAGTTCTATAATCTGGGAAACAGCAACAAAGGAACAATGTTGGGAACAATTTCTCGGCATAAAATCGCACAGGATACTGTGGAGTTAGCTACCATCTCATTCCTTTTTCTCAGAGGTTTATAAACTTGGGTGAATTATAGTAGGACGAGTACGACAATGAGAAACAATAAGGGCTTTTTCCTAATTTCTTTTCTTACTCTCTTTGATCACTGAATAGCTAGGTAACCTGGACAATCTACCAGACGTTTCTAGGTATTTTTTTAAAAGAGAGATCTCACTCTTTTGCCTATGTTGGTTCATAGCTCACTGAGGCCCTGGACTCCTGGGCTCAAAGTGATCCTCTTGAGGAGCTCCAACTGTAGGCACATGGCACCATGCCAGGGTAACTTTATTTTTTGTAGAGACAGGGTCTTGCTATGTTGCCCATGCTTGTCTTCAACTTCTGGCCTTAAGCAGTCCTCCCACCTTGGCCTCCCAAAGTATTGAGATTACAGACGTGAGCCATCGCACCCAGCCTTTTCTAGGCTTCTTAAGTCCTTTATCTGTGTAGTGAGAATGATAATACTGCTCATTCCTGAAACAAACTTGCCTGAAGTTGTTCCAGGGTTTGCAATCTATGCTTCTATGAAAAGAGAATTTTCCGTGGGAATGTATCTGTATTTAATGGTAATCAGTGTAAAACACAATTAATTTTAAAGAAATTTAAGCCATTATTGTAAGGATACATCTTCTATAAAAAGATAGATTCTAAAATGTTAAGAATTATGGTTTGATAGTTCTAAAGTGTTATGAATTATGGTTTGAAAGGAAGAAACAACTAGAAAGAAAATTAGAGATTAAAGATTTTAAAAGAATTAAAATACATGGTTAATGTAAAATCCTATAAAAGGATCACATATTGAGAATTGTCTTATGCTTTTAAAATAAGGATAAAATTACATTGATGCTAGAAGAGTAAGACAAGATGTAAGGAAAGAAGGTGTTGTAGTATTAAAATGAATATGATGGGAATTTTGCCATAAAATTACTTTTGGAATCCTAAGGAAAATGATTATATTTGAAATGTCTTTCTTTATTTTATATTAATGTCACATTTATAGAAAATATTTCTGTGTTATGAAAAAAATGTTCTTTTAGGTATAAATTTTTATTTTATTTAAATCCAATCTTTTTTTAAAAGGGCATATTTTTTTTTTCTGATTATAGCAATTTATGTTAAGTGTGGAAAGTAACATTTAGGGAAGCCTAAAGACCCATTAGCTGTATATTGAAAAGCAATCATTGTTAACATGTTGGCACATATCTTTGTAGTCTTACATAGCATGTAATGAGTAAAATATTCATGTTGACTTCATAGCTCCTGGTGATTACTTTCTAGTTGTACTAATGTCAGAACAGTCTTGTCCAAACTGAACAAGCCTATAAAACAAAGTTAAAGCATTAAAAATTTCTTAAAGGTGCCTGCATAAAGTTATAAATACAGAAAGGAGCAGCAGATTAAATTGGGTTGTTCTTTGGGCATATACTTTTTTTTAATTTTTAACATTAATTTTTTTTTGTCTGAGAGTCTCACTCTGTCACCCAAGCTAAAGTGCAGAGGTGCAGTCTTGCCTCACTGCAACCTCTGCCTCTCAGGTTCAAGTGATTCTCCTGCCTCAGCCTCCAGTAGCTGGGATTACAGGCACATGCCACCATACCCAGCTAATTTTGTATTTTTAGTAGTTATGGGATTTCACCATGTTGGCCAGGCTGGTCTTGAACTCCTGACCTCAAGTGATCCACCCTCTGCAGCCTCCTAAAGTGCTGGGTTTAATGTTAATTTTTCCAGCCTGGGCAACATGGCGAAATTCTGTCTCTACCAAAATACACAAAAATGTTAGCTGGGTGTGGTAGCGCATGCCTGTAATGCCAGCTACTTAGGGGACTGAGGTGGGAGGATCTCTTGAGACCAGGAGGTTGAGGCTTCAGTGAGCTGAGATCACACCATTGCACTTTAGCCTGGTTGAAAAAGTAAGACCCTGTTTAAAAAAAACCAAAAACAACACAAAAACCATCAATTTTTTGTGTTTTTGTTTGTTTGTCTGTTTTGGTTTGGTTTTTTTTAAGATGGAGTCTCATTCTGTTGCCCAGGCTGATGCAATCTCAGCTCACTACAACCTCCGCCTCCGGGTTCAAGCAATTCTCCTGCCTCAGCCTCCCAAGTAGCTGGGACTATAGCCATGTGCCATCACACCTGGTTAATTTTTGTATTTTTGGTGGAGACAGAGTTTTACCATGTTGGCCAGGCTGGTCTCAAACTCCTGACCTCAGATCATCCACCCACCCTGGCCTCCCAAAGTGCTGGGACTACAGGCTTGAGCCTCTTTGCCCAGCCTTTATGTTCTTCATGAATGTACATGGTTAAAAATTTAGACTGTGACTAAGTATATACATTGTAGTAAATCTCCTTCATTACTATTCCCCACCCTCCCATTTCACCTCACAAGAGGCAACCACTGTTACCAGTTTCTTGAGCATTCTAAAGGTATGTTATGTCTATACAGGTATATAGCATAATGTATACAATCTTCTGAATCATGGATTTACACATGTGAATGAAAAAAATATTTTTAAGTACTCAATATGGAAATGCTGTTCTAAGCATTAAGGATATAGTTGTGAACAAAGCAAGTAGATTCCACTGGAGCTGACAATTCCAGTTTTGGGGAAGACATATAATCAGATAAACCAATAAACATGTCAGGAGGTAGTAAAATTACAAAGAAAAGTCAGTCGGGATAAAGGAATAGAAAGTATTGGCACTAAGGACATAGGACTGTTTTAGATAGGAAGGTCAGGAAAAGCTTATCCTATCCTAAAAGAACAAAGACCTGAATGGGGAAAGTGCATTCCAGGCAGAAGGAAAGGTAAAAGTCCCAGAGCTAGGAATGTGCTCTAGGGCTTTTGAGTGTTTGAGGAAAAGTAAGGAAAGAAGAGAATGTTAGATGATGAAGTCAAGCTATAATAATATATCTTAAGGATTATGATAATCGAAAAAATGTTGGCCAGGCATGGTGGCTCAGACTTGTAATCTCATCATTTTGGGAGGCTGAGGCAGGAGAATCACTTGAGGCCAGGAGTTCGAGACCAGCCTGGACAACATGATAAAACCCCATCTCTACTAAAAATACAAAAATTAGCTGACCATGGTGGTGCACACCTATAGTCCTTAGTCCCAGCTACTCAGAGAATCACTTCAACCAGGAGGTGGAGGTTGCAGTGAGCCAAGATTGTACCACTGCACTGGGCAGAGCAAGACTCTGTCTCAAAAAAAAAAAAAAAAAAGTTGAACTTCCTGCTTCATAACTAAATGGATGTACTATAATTTAATCTATGTCCTGAAGATAAATATACATTTTGTAATTTTGTGCTATTAAAAATGGTATAGAAGCCGGGCATGGTGGCTTACACCTGTAATCCCAGCACTTTGGGAGGCCAAGGCGGGCAGATCACGAGGTCAAGAGATCGAGACCATGTTGGCCAACATAGTGAAACCTTGTCTCTACTAAAATACAAAAAAATTAGCTGGGCGTAGTGGTGTGCACCTGTAGTCCCAGCTACTCAGGAGGCTGATGCAGGAGAATTACTTGAACCCAGGAGGTGGAGGTTGCAATGAGCTGAGATTGGCCACTGCACTCCAGCCTAATGCCTGTTGATAGAGTGAGACTCTGTCTCAAAAAAAGAAAGAAAAGAAAAAATGGTATAGAATAGGCCAGGCATGGTGGCTTGCCCCTGTAATCCCAGCACTTTGCGAGGCCAAGATTGGCAGATCACCTGAGGTCAGGAGTTCGAGGCTAACCTGGCTAACATGGTTAACCCCGTTTCTACTAAACACAAAATGTTAGCTGGGCATGATGATGCGCGCCTATAATCCCAGCTGCTCGGGAGGCTGAGGCAGGAGAATCGCTTGAACCCGGGAGGCAGAGGTTGTAGTGAGCCAAGATTATGCTGTTGCATGCTAGCCTGGGCAACAAGAGTGAAACTCTGTCTCAAAACAAAAAATTAGTATAGAATATACTTATGTATTCTTCTATACTTTGTTTATATATGCAAGTATATCTATAGGTTAAATCTGTAGAATTTGAAATTAATTTGCCCTCTAAAGAGAGGAACCTTTGTAACCTTAATAGATTTAAGCAAGGATCATCAGTAGATAGCAAAAATATTAAGTAAAGGATTGCTTGGGAAGAGGATATTCACTTGTTGCAAAAGATTATCTTACAGATTATTTGTATTTGCAATGGATAAATATACCTTTACAATGGAGGAACCTGGAATCAAGCCTGTATACCTAACTTCTAGTTTATAGTATATGTCCTAGTTAGAAGAACAAATTAAATGACTCTGAAAGAAAATAATTAAACAAAACTAGAATGTACTGCATTTTATGAGTCAGTTGGCCTAGACACTTCAAAAACACCGTATCATTTTTAAAAGTTGAGGTGGGCTCTGTTTTAGGTTCAAGAGACAATAACCAAATACAATAAATGAACTCTGATGGAATCCTGGTTTGAAAAATGTTATAAAAACTATTTTGGGGATGACTTGGTAACTTTGAATATGGACTGAATATCAGATGATATTATGGAATTTTTGTTAATTTTCTTTGGTATAATAATGGTGTTGGTATATAGGAGGATGATCTTACCTGTAGATGAATCCTGAAATATTTAGGGATGAAGACTCATGGTATCTGCAACTTACTTTCAAATACTTCAGCAAAAATGTACACACAAAAAATAAAGCAAATATGGCAAAATGTTACACAGTTGAATCTAGGTGGAGGTATACCTGATTATGTTGCAGTAGTCTTTTTTCTTTTTCTTTTTTTTTTGAGACGGAGTCTCACTTTGTCACCCAGGCCGAAGCGCAATGGCATGATCTCGGTTCACTGCAACACCTGCCTCCTGGGTTCAAGTGATTCTCCTGCCTCAGCCTCCCCAGTAGAGTAGCTGGGACTACAGGTATGCACCACCACGCCTAGCTAATTTTTGTATTTTTAGTAGAGACGGGGTTTCACCATGTTGGCAAGGCTGGTCTCCAACTCCTCACCTTAAGTGCCCTCCTCTGCCTCCCAAAATTCTGGGATTACAGGTGTGAACCACCTGCGCCTCACCATCTTTTAATTTTTTCTTTGTTTGAAACTTTTCTTAATAAAAAATTGAGAAGAGGCTTTTTAAAAAGCCATTAGATGACTTGTATTGCCAACAACATAGTGAACTTTATATTCTGGAGCTATTGGATATTCTTGTTAGCATCTTGTTGCACCACTGATTTGCAAATAGAGAACCCTCTAAGACTCTCCTTACTCACTTCTTTGACCAAAATAAACAAAACTATGAGCAGAAAATGGAGTGATGAGCAGTAAGCACACTGGAAAAGTGGAATACTCTTGAAGCAAATTGCTGATAGTCACTTCTGGGATCCAGACTAAGACCTGAACAGGCTTCAAGGTTGGAGGACTGAATTGAAGACTTCCACGTTAAATTGGTGATCTTGACAAGGATACAAGTTGATTTCAGGTCAGTAATGCTTCCTGACAGTTGGTACAAGCAAACACAAATTACCTCTGGAGTAATACACTCTCCATTAGGCCTCCAGAAATTCCACAGATTAAAATCAACCAAATATGAGTTCACAAAGATTATTAAAAAAACATGGAAATGAATTATGTAAATGAGTTGGCAAAAAAGAGAGAGATTTAGATTCCTTAAGATGTTAAACCCTACTATTGGAATAAAATAACCAGACTATAAAATAACCATGTTTGAAATGTTTAAAGAAGAAAATAATCAACTCATTAAAATGATTTAAAAGAACCATATAGAATTTTGAGAATTAAAAATACAATTGCTGGGGAAAAAGATTAAGCAACACATAAGATGAAAATAAAGAGAGAATCAGTGACTTGATTTAGAAATTTGAGGAAATTACTAGGACTTTGAGATGGGAAATATGAAGGAGAGGGTAAGAAATTGGTAGAACAGGATGAGAGGATCTGATGCATCTGTTTGGAATACCAGAAGGAAAGAATGAAAAAGAGGCAGCATTTCAAGAAAAACAGAGAGCTGATGAAAGCTATGAGTCTGTAGAAACAGAAGCACATAATATAACAAATAAGTAAATAGAAACCCATACTTAAACACACTGCAGTGACATAGCAGAATGGAAAGATAAAGAAAAGAACATACAAGCTGCAAAGAGAAAAAATATGTAATCTGCAAGAGAAAACAGTTATGCTGAAAACAGTGTTCTCAGCACCAATAATGGAAGACAGAACAGCAGTGTTATATCTTCAAAGTGCTAAGAAAAAATAACTATCATAGAATTGTGTACTGACCAAACTTTCAAAATTGAGGGTAAAACAAAGACAGAAGCTTAATTTGCTATGAATTGACCTTCATGAAATAACTTCTAAAAGAATATGTCAGCAAAAAAAATTACCTCAGAATTTAAGTCTGAGATGCAAGAAGGATAAATGATCAGAGAAAGTGGTAAATGTATAGGCAAATCTAAATAAATATTATTTGAATACAGTAATTTTGGAATTAAAATGAAGGGTAGAATTTAAATACTGGTCATTCATAATATATAGTTTAGGAAGTGTTTAGTGAGAGTAGAAATATTCTCAAATCCTTATCTTGTTCAGGATGAGGTAGAGAGCTGGTGTTACTGCATTAACTTTAGACTTCACAAATACAAAGTAAAAAGACAGCCCAATTACAAATGGACAAAGTGTTTGAATGAACATTTCTCTAAAGAAGATAAACAAATGGCCAACAAGCACATGCTGGAAACACTAGCTATCAGAGAAATGCAAATGAAAATCACAGTAAGATACCACTTTACACCCACCCACTAAGCTGGCTATTGTTTTATCAAAATATGAATAATAAGTGTTGATGAGGATGTGGAGAAATTAGAATCCTTATATATTACTAGCGGGAATGTAAAATCCTACAGCCACTTTGGAAAACACTCTGGAAATCAGTTCCTTTAAAGTTAATTTATATGACCCAGAAATTCCATTCACATGTATATATCCAAGAGACTTGAAGAGTGGCTGCTCTCATCAATTTTTTTTTTTTTTTTTTGAGATGGGGTCTTGCTCATGCCACCCAGGCTGGAGTGCAGTGGCATGATCTCGGCTCACTGCAACCTCTGCCTCCTAGGAGGCTGCTACCACGCCTGGTTACTTTTTAAAATTTTAGTAGAGATGGGGTTTCACTGTGTTGGCCAGGCTTGTCTCGAACTCCTGGCCTCAAGCAATCCAGCTGCCCCTGCTTCCCAAAGTGCTGACATTACAGGCGTGAGCCACTGCACCTGTCCTGCTCACATCAATTTTACATACTTGTCAAAATAATTTTTAGTCTGAAGTGCAGTTTACTTCCTAGTCTCAAAAAGTTCATGACCTTCTGAGACTGACAAGTTCATAATCCATATGCTATAGTATTATTTTAGTATTGGGACCAATCTGATTTATTTTAATGGATTTTTCTGGTATAATTTCTCACTTTCTGCTTTTGCTTATTATATGTAAAAGCTGAAAATGAACTGAATAATCCTGTAAACATGAAGAACTTTAGATTTGGCCTTGTCATTGAGAAGGGGAGTAACCTGATAAAACTGTTTAAGAGATTAAATTGGAAATGTTGAGTACTATGAATTTAGGAAGAAACTAATGGAATTGGAAGTGGGTGGCTTTATTAATGTAAAGTCAAGACCATGTGTGAAGGATGAACAGTGGGGATAGAGAATAACCAAGTTGCCCAAGCCAGAAAATTGGGAGTTAGCTTCAGCTCTTATCTCTCTTCTAAATCCCCAAACTCTTGATTGAATGACCGTATCCTGATGATTATATCTTGAGCTAAGCATCTCTCACCTTTCTTCACGTTACATTTCCACTGCTGCTATCTGGGTCTAATACACCATTATGTCTACATTGCTGCAAGAGTTTCCTAACTTCCCTGCATCAGTTTTTCACAGCCTTCAGATCCATTTTCTGTCTTCCTGTTGTAGTGATGTTAAGAATAATTTCAAATTGATGTAACTTTGCTTATATTTTTCTGTGGTCTTTTATTGCTCTTGGGATAAAATTGAAAATCTTACCATGGTTTTATAAGGCCCTGCATAATTAGGCCTCTGCCCACTTTTCCAATATTGTTTTATTCCTTTTTCCTTTGCTCTCTACTTTACACCTTACCAGATGTCACTTGTTATAGTAGTGAGAGAAGAAAATTCACCAACCTAGAGTTTTAGATCCAGCTTATTTGTCCTTCAAAAGTGAAGGAGAGGCTAGGTGCATTGGCTCATGCCTGTATTCTTAGCACTTTGAGAAACCAAGGTGGTGGGAGGATTGCTTGAGGCCAGGAGTTTGAAGCCAGCCTAAGCAACATAGTGAGACCCTGCCTCTAAAATTTATTAAAATGTTCTGGGTGCAGTGGTGTGTGCCTGTAGTCATAGCTTCTCAGGAGAATGAGGTGAGAGGAATGATTGAGCCTAGGAGTTTGAAGCTGCAGTGAGCTATGATTGCACCACTGCACTCTAGCCAGGGTGACAGAGCAAGACCCAGTCTAAGAAAAATAATAAATATAACAAATTTTAAAATGAAGGAGAAATAAAGATGGAGAGAATTTGTTGCCAGTATACTTGCTTTGTAAGAAATGTTAAAAGAAATTATTTAGAAAAAATGAAAATAATAGAGGTCAGAAACTGAATTAATGAATAAAAGTAAAATATTTACTTACCACCAACACAACATTGGAAAAGAAAAATAAAATAAAATATTTTCTTTTCTTTCTTTTTTTTTTTTTAGACGCACTCTGTCACCCAGGCTGCAGTGCAGTGGCATGATTGGGCTCATTGCACCCTCTGCCTCCCAGGTTCAAGTGATTCTCCTGCCTCAGCCTCCCGAGTAGCTGGGATTACTGACATGCACCACCATGCTTGCTAATTTTTGTATTTTTAGTAGAGACAGGGTTTCACCATGTTGGTCAGGCTGGTCTCAACTCCTGACCTCAAGTAATCTGCCCTCCTCCACCTCCCAAAATGGTGGGGTTATTTGTGTGAGCCACTGCACCTCCCCATCTTTTAATTTTTTCTCTGTTTGAAAATTCTCTTAATAAAAAATTGGGAAGAAAGGCTTTTTAAAAAGTCATTAGATGACTCGTATTACCAGCAACAAAGTGAACTTGATATTCTGGAGCTATTAGATAAAAAATTTGTAGAGATGGGATCTCACTATATTGTCCAGGCTGGCCTCAAACTCCTGGGCTCAACTGTTCCTCTTGCCTTGACTTCCCAAAGTGCTGGGATTACAGGCGTGAGCCACCACACCTAGCCTATCTTTTTTATTCTTAATTAATCTAACAGCTAATGATTTGTTCAACAAACCGAAAACATAATATTAGGTGATTATAGCTTATGGTGAAATGATTAGCAGCAGTATTTTAAGGGATGAGAGAGAAGAATTGGGAGTACTTTTAAGAAAGTGGTACAGCATTATTTTAAAAAGAGGATTTGGGTAGGTATAGTGTGGTTCATACCTGTAATCACAGCACTTTAGGAGACCAAGGTGGGTAGATTGCTTGAGCCCATTTCAAGACCCCCCTAGGCAACATGGTGAAACTCTGTCTCTACAAAAAATAGAAAAATTAGCCAGGCGTGGTGGCTCACACCTATAGTCCCAGCTACTCAGGAAGCTGAGGAAGGAGCATCGCTTGAGCCTAGGAGGTTGATGCTGCAGTGGGCTGAGATTATGCCACTGCACTCCCCGCTCAGGTGACAGAATGAGACTCTGTCTCAAAAAGAAGACTTGGATTCGTTTTAAATGTATATTGCAAACTCAGGGGCAACCACTAAAAAGGTTTTTTAGAAATGTAGTATAATTCATATGCTAAGAGGGGAGAAAAATAGAATATATAATATTCAAACCCAGAGGAGGCAGTAAACAGTGGAATACAAAAAAAGAAGGACACTGAATAGAAAATATGTTAACTATAAGAAATCCCCTTAAAATATAAAGATACATAGATTTAAGAAAAAGGGATGACAAAAGGTATACTATGCTAACATTAATCAAAATAAAGTGAAAATAGCTGTACAGTTATGTGTCATTTAGCAAATGGGGATATATTCTGATTTGTATCAGTAGGCAATTTCTTCATTGTGTGAACGTCATAGAGTGTATTACACAAACCTAGGTGACATAGTCTACTACACACGTAGGCTATATGGTGTAGCCTATTGCTTCTAGGCCGCAAACCTGTACAACATAAAACTACTGAATATTGTAGGCAATTATAATACAACGATAAATGTTTGTGTATCTAAGCATATCTAAACATAGAAATGGTATGGTAAAAATAAAGTATTATCTCTATGGTAAAAATAGAGTATTATATATATATAAAATCTACAGTAAAAGTAGAATATTATAATCCATAAAGACTACCATCATACATGCAGGCTGTTGGTGACCAAAAACATCATTATGCAGTACATGACTATGTTAATTTCAGACAAAGCTGACCTTAGAGCAAGGAGAATTATCAAGAATAAAGAGGAGTGTTACATAAAGATAAAGATTATTAATTCTGGCCAGGTTAGGTGGCTCATGCCTGTAATCCCAGCACTTTGGGAGGCCAGGTCAGGCAGATCACCTGAGGTCAGGCATTTGAGACCAACCTGGCCAATATGTTGAAACCCTGTCTCTACTAAAAATACAAAAAATTAACCAGGCTTGTTGGCATGTGCCTGTAGTCCCAGCTAATCAGGAGGCTGAGGCAGGAGACTTTCTTGAGCCCAGGATGCTGAGATTGCAGTGAGCTGAGATCATGCCACTGCACTCCAGCCTTGGCAACAGAGCAAGAAGACTCCATTAAAAAAAAAAAAGATGATTAATTCTCCAAGAAGACATAATAATCCTTAATGTGTATTCACTAACAACAGAGTATCAAAATACATGAGGCAAAAACTGATAAACCTGCCCAGAGAAATAGAAAAATCCACTACTGTCTATGGATGGATATTTAACATCTTTCTATCAGTAATTGACAGATTCAGCAGGCAGAAAATCGGTGAGGACATAAACGAGGTGAATAGCACTATCAGTCAACTGGATCAAATTGTGACATCTGTAAATTGATTAATCCAGCAGCAACAGATTACACTCATTCTTCTCAAACTCATGCGAAACATTGACCAGGACCACATTCTGGGTCATAAAACATGCCTTAACAAACTAAAATGAATAGAAATCCTACAAACTATCCCCTCTGACTGCAATGGATTTAATTATTAATCAATAACAGAAAAAGTTGGAAAACTCTAAAATACGTGGAGATTAAACAACACACTTCTAAATAACGCACAGCTCAAAGATGTTTCAAGATAAATTGTAGAATATTTTGTATTAATACCGAAATGAAAGAAGAACCATTACCAGTGATCTTTTTATTATTATTATTTGTTTTATTTTAAATTTTTGTGAGTACATAGTAGGTATATATATTTTGAGGTACATGAGATATTTTGATACAGGGATGCAGTGCATATTAATCACATCAGTGTGTAAATGGGGTATTCATTACCTCAAACATTTATTCTTTGTGTTTCAAACAATCCAATTATATTCTTTTAATTATTTATAAATTCACAATTAAGTTATTTTTTGCTATAGTCACCGTGTTGTATTAACAAATACTGGGGCTTATTCATTCTTTCTATTTTTTTTTTGTACCCATTAACCATCCGCACTTACCCCTTCTGGCCCTATACTTCCAAGCCTCTAGTAACTATCTTTCTACTCTCTGTCTCCATGAGTTCAGTTGTTTTAATTTTTAGCTCCCACAGATAAGTGACAGGATACGATATTTGTCTTTCTGTGCTTGGCTTATTTCACCTACCATAATGACTTCCAGTTCCATTCATGTTGTTGCAGATGTCAGGATCTCATTCTTTTTTGTGGTTGAATAATACTTCATTGTGTATATATACCATATATCCTTTATTCATTCATCTGCTGATGGACACATAGGTTGCTTTCATGTCTTGACTATTGTGAATAGTGTTGCAGTAAACATGGGAGTGCAGATACCTCATTGATAAACTGATTTCTTTTCTCTTGGGTATATTCCCAGGAGTGATATTGCTGGATTGGTAGCTCTATTTTTAGTTTTTTGAAGAACCTCCAAACTGTTCTCCATAGCGGTTATACATTGTAGTTTTGATTTGCATTTCTCTGATTATCAGTGATGTAGAGCACCTTTTCCTATACCTGTTTGTCATTTGTATGTCTGCTTTTGAGAAATGTCTGTTAGACCTTTTGATCATTTTTAATTGGATTATTAAAATTTTCTCTGTAGATTTATTTGAGCTCCTTATGTATTCTCCTTATTAATCCCTTGTCAGATGGATACTTTGCAAATATTTTTTCCTGTTCTGTGGACTGTCTCTTCACTTTGCTGTGTGGAAACTTTTTAACTTGATGTCATCTCATTTGTCCATTTTTGCTTTGGTTGCCTGTGAGTATTATTTAAGAACCACTTCAGTGTCCTGGAGAGCTTCCCCAAAGTTTTCTTTCAATAATGTCATAGTTTGAGATCTTAGATTTAAGTCTTTAATCCATTTTGATTTGGTTTGTGTATATGGAGAAAGATAGGGGTCTAGTTTCATTCTTCTGCATGTGGATATCTGGTTAACCCAACACCGTTTATTGAAGAGACTGTCCTTTCCTTAATGGATGTTCTTGGCACTTTTGTTGAAAATGAGTTCACTTGGATTTATTTCTGGGTTCTGTATTCTGTTCCATTGGTCTGTGTGTCTGTTTTTATGACCCTTTTATTTACTGATAAAAGAATTTAATTTGGTAACCTAAAATAAATAGACCAATTACATGAAAGGTGCAATCTACCAAAACTCATACAAGAAGAACTAGATAATCTGAACAGCCTGATATGTATTAATGAAATTGAATCAACATGGGAGTGCAGATACCTAACTACCTACCTTCCAAATTAGGAAGCACCAGGCCCAGATGGGTTCATTCTGAATTCTACTGAATGTTTAAGGAAGAGATAATTCTCCACAAATTCTCTCAAAAAATAGAAGCAGAAGGAATACTTCCTAATTCTTTCAAGGAGTACTGCATTACCCTAATACAATTCATCTCATCAACAGGCTAAAGAAGAAAAACCATATGATCACATAAATAGATGGAGAAAAAGCATTTGGGAAAATCCAGCACCCATTTAGGATAAAAACTCTCAGCAAAGTAAGAATCGGGGAAACTTCCTCAAGCTGAGAAAGTCTATTAAAAAATAAAAACACAGGACAACCTACCTCTAGCATCATACTTAATGGTGAGAAACTAGACTTTTTTCTGCTAATTTCCACAAGACAAAGGTATCTCACTGTTCCTGTAAGACAGGAAAAGGAAATAAAATGTATGCAGATTGGGAATAAATATAGCTATCTTTATAGATGACATGAATATTTATGTGAAAAATTTCAAAGTAACAACCTCCTGAAACTAATAAGTAATTATAGTAAGGTTATAGGATACCAGATTAATATATAAAAGTCAATTGCTTCCTACATACCAGCAATGAACAACTGGAATTTGAAACTAAAAGCACAGTATCATTTCCACTAGCACCAAAAATCTCCAGAACAATTAGGTATAAATTTAACAAAATACTTACAAGATCTGTATGAGAAAAACTATGAAACTTTGATGAAAGAAATCCAAGAAGATTAAATTGAGAGATATAGTTCGTGTACATGGATAGAAAAACTCACTATTGGCAAGATGTTATTTCTTCCCTACTTAATCTGTAGATTCAACACAATCTCAGTTGATTCTGTTCTTTTTTTTTTTTTAGAAAAAGAAAAGGAGAAAGAAAGAAACAGCAAAAGAAAGGAAAAAAAGAATGAAAGAGAGAAAGAAAGAGGAAGAGAAAGAGGGAGAGAGAGTGGGATTCTTGTTTTATTTCCCAGGCTAGAATACAGTCTAAAAATGGGTATTAAAAACCTCTTTTATGCCAATAATTGTGCTTAATAATGGAGACAGGAAGGAATAGGGGATGAAAATAACAAATAAGCGGACAACCAATATTTTATTTAAACTTGTGAAATGCTATGCAATTGCTAGGGAGTGATTTACTTCCAATTATGTGGTCACTTTTAAAATAGGTATAATGTGATACTGAGAAAAATGTATGTTTTGTGGATTTGTGGGAGGAGAGTTCTGTAAATATTTGTTAAGTCTAGTTGTTCCAGGTCTGAGTTCAAGTCCTGGATATCCTTGTTAATTTTCTATCTCATTGATCTGTGTAATATTGACAGTGTAA
>PVKP010037956.1:0-21249 GCA_004027715.1 Plecturocebus donacophilus
GGGTACAGGTACTAACCACAGGGGACAGGTAAGTACTAACCACAGGGAACAGGTACTAACCATAGGGGACGGGTACTAACCACAGGGAACAGGTACTAACCACAGGGATGGGGTACTAACCACAGGGAACAGGTACTAACCACAGGGAATAGGTACTAACCACAGGGAACAGGTACTAACCACAGGGACCAGGTACTAACCACAGGCCACTGTGTAGCCTTCCCTACCAGTTCACCTGTCTCCGCTGCACACAGGGCCAAGGGAAACTAGGCAGGGCCCAGGTCTGCCCCCGCTGGCTCTCAGCTATCTGAGAGTCTCTGGGGCCCCAAAGGGAAGTCCCAGATGGTGGCATCCATCAGGAGAGCTTGGTTCAAGCATGCCGTGCGGAGGGTTGTTACTCTTTCTGTTAGCTTGAGAAGACGACAGGCTGCCTCATGGCTGTCATTAAACTCAGAAAAGCTAGATGGCTAAATCAATAGCCTCCCAATTAATGATGAATGCTTTAAGAAGGGACAATCCCAATGCCAGTATCTGTGAGTCCAAAATGACATTTCATCTGGATTCCCTCCTGCTTCTGTGGAATGCTGAGTGCTTATGCTGAGCTAGCTCAGAGCAAAGTGAGGCATACGGAAGCTTGTTCCCGGAGCAGCAGCTCACCCACCTCAGTACCAACTCCCCTTCCCAGACCAACTCCCTCCCACACGACTCTCCTGCATCCCCAGCTTTCAGCCTGTGGGATGCTCTTCCTTGGGGACCTGACTTAAATTGAGGGATTCATGTCCAACCAATTTCTTGCCAAGCTCCTATCCTGGTCCAGCAACAAGCTGGATGTCTTTATACACATACTTTTATTTCATCCCCACAGCACTCTATGAAATAGGCATTATCTTCATTTTGCAGATGACAAAACCAAGACAAGTTCAATGACTGCTCAGGGTTCATATGGACACCAAATGCAGAGTGGGAATTTTTTTTTTTTTTAGACAAAGTTTTGCTCTTGTTGCCCAGGCTGGAGTGCAGTGGCGCGATCTTCGCTCACTGCAACCTCCGCCTCCCAGATTCAAGCAATTCTCCTGCCTCAGCCTCCCAAGTAGCTAGGATTACAGGTGCCTGCCACCACACCTGGCTATTTTTTATTATTTATTTTTTTTATTTTTAGTAGAGACAGGGTTTCACCATGTTGACCAGGCTGGTCTTGTACTCCTGACCTCAGGTGATCCACTCGCCTTGGCCTACCAAAGTGCTAGGATTACAGGTGTGAGCCACCGCGCCCGGCCCAGAGTGGGAATTTAACCCAAGTTCTCCAACTCCCAAACCAATGCTCTTTCCACCTACGCGATGATATTTGTCTAATGGTGAAAATTCAAGCATGGTTGACGGCTGATAAGATAGTTTTGGTCTGGAGGAACCTTGATAATGTTTACGGGAGCATTTTGCAAGCTTTGAAGCTCAATACACACAAAAGAAGAGATTTAATTACACCATGCTGGTCTCTGTCCTCTCCTGCACAGTAGCACTGAGCCCAGAAAATCCATTCGTCCATTCATTTGGTGCAAACAATAAGTCATCTTCCTGTCCATGCTGGATGAATGGCAAGAATGCTCCCTCTCTCATCAACAAACCTAGTTAACCACAAAGGCTGTGCGTCTCTCAGATCTGCTGGCTCTGTCTCCACCCCACTGCCCTTCCCTGCAGCTCTATCATCTCTCACCTACATCACTGCAGTGCCTGTGCCTGATCTCCCTGCAGCCTCCCCTGCCCCTCTGACCACTCTTCACACTGCAGCCACAGCCAACTTTCTAAAGGCTAGGTCTGAGCCCATCGCACTTGGGCTTAAAGCCTCTCCACAACTCCCAGTGCTCTCGCCTAAACTTCAAGCTCCTTGACCAGGTTGTCAAGGTTGTGATCTGGTGGTGTCTCCAGACACTCCCCCTTCACCCTATGTGCTTCCGCTATGGACCACATCCATCCACAGGACACATCTCCTTCCATTCGTTGCCAAGTTTACTAACGCCTCCTGTCTTCAGCTCTCAGCATCAACATCACGCCCCCTGGAGGGCCTCCTTCTCCCCAAGTTGGGTCACTGCCTCTCCCACACGGCCAGCCAGCATCCTGTGAATATCACATCAGCACTGAACTACAATCATGTTCACTCTTCTGGGGTCCCCGCTGGATGGTTGTCCCTGGAAGCACAGGGACTGTGTCTGCATCCTCCGTAACTGTTGTCTAGGTGCTTGGCATGAGTTACTTGAGTATTCAGTAAGTCTGAGCCAATAGACACTTGTGTGTGCAAGCACCAAGTTAGCTGCATGGAGGGCTAGCAGGGTTCTGCTGCGGCTCGTAAGCCCACCTTTCTCACTTGCGCTTTGCTGAGCACCAACGGAGAGATCGTTCCCGCACATCACACAACAGTGAGGGGCTCCGAGAGTCATCCCAGCCACTCCCATGAACTGAGGAGCCCAAACCCACCCCAGCAGGCACTAGCCCAGACACCAGAAGTCCCCAGGGAAGGAAGATGACCCTTTCCTATATAGCCAGGGCAGCCTGCCTTCCACGGCTCCGCTTGTGTGACTGGGGCCCAGTGCTAAGAGAGAGGCTGGTGCATTCCACTGCCCTGTGAGCCACAAGCGCACAGGTAGGTCCACAGACCTGGGGGCAGGAGCCAAAGCAAGAACAAGCAGAGACGGGGGGCCTTCCACTCAAATTCCCACAACTTGGTTGGTCCTCCACAGATTATGGGGGTCACCTGCCCCTCAGCCATGACCAGTGCTCCCCTGCAGCCACTGAGTCTCTTTCAGTGCTGGGATTACAGGTGTGAGCCACCACACCTGGCCTCGTTCTTTATGCCTGCCTCCTCTCCAGGGACATGTAGTTCAGCAATGACCCAGGCAAGAGGAATTCTCAGCTTCTGTCATCTACCATGCGTCACTGTGACTGTGACAGCCAAGGACCCAACCAAGGCCGCTACGAGACTTTTACTGCAGTGGTGCAGTGGGACGGCCCCCAAAGCCTGCGTCCTCAGAGTGCCTGTTTGGAGCAGGGACCCATCCTAGACTACTGCCTCACTGCAGCAGAGGGGCAGGTCAGACTCTAAGGGTCTGCAGGACAAAGAATGGACCCCATGCACCCGGCACCCAGCTCCCATCCTGTGCCATGTCCCTGCTAGTTAGCACCTTCACCTACAGAGGCAGGAGAGGAAGGGACAGTCACCTCCATCCATCCGAACTGCCCTTTGGCCACCCAACCCTGGAGGGATGGTCATGTAGTTTCAAGTCAATCCAGAATATCTACAAGAGGTTCTAGGGCAGAGAGCCCAAGATACAGGCCATGTTGGAGGGAGAGGGGGTGACACCGCTCCAGCTGGAGGCTGCAGGGAGGAGACTTGCACCCTGACACCCACTGCCAGTCGCCTGGAGGCAGTTATCAGGCCCTTCCTGCTGACCTTGTCTGTGAGATGGCTGCAAAGAAAGGCCGAGTCCACATCAGACATTCCCCTGTAGTCATCTACAAACCCAAAAGGACTTTCTCAGACAAGTTTGTAAATTGCTTGCATCAGAACTGATTGAACTAACTGATATTGGCAAGGGATAAGCAAAGTGAGGGAATTCACTCGGGGGAATTCTGCCCCAGTGAGATCACAGTCAGGAGACACTGAGGAGAGACACTGAGCCACCTTCACTGGCATCACAGGATGTGGCCCTCTGGGAGGTGTGGGGACCACTCAGCAGGACAGGCAAGGGACTTGGAGGAATGTCTACTCTATGCATGGAGGCTTCCACCCAATGTAGACTCAGCCAAACGATAAAACAGCCAAGCACAGGGTGAGGCAAGAAGGCAGTCTGAGGACCTGTGAACAAGGCTCTGCAAACAGATGGATGAGGTGGGGGTGGCCGGGGAGGAGGCACTGCAGCAAAGACTCCAGGGCTAGAGGACACCCCGAAAGCACTCCAGAGACAAGACTTTCAGGGAGGCCACATGTCTCCCAGTGCACTGGGCTGTTGCTGTTGATATTAACAAAAATTAAAAATTGCATAAACAAACCCACCCTCCCCACCCACCTCAGAAACACATGACGCTCCAGGTCCCACTGGGCGACTTGAGCACTTGTTTGGTGAGCATCTGTCCACAGTGGCGTGTTTGCTCTGGAATATGCACTTTGGGGCTCCCGGGGAGGACTCCTTACCAGGAAGACTGGCCAGAGGACCAGGGAAGGGCAGTTTTGCTTAAATATGCGCCTCTCTCATATTCCACCAGCAACATGGCTCCTGTCTCAGAGAAGCTGTCTTCACCCCATCCAACACCCTAAGACCAGCCTATTCTCCACTCCCACCCACCAAAAATATGAATCCTGAGCACATCAAAAGTTCTATCCTCCTGGTCCCAATTTATATGTTGCTTAAGATGAACAGAGGAGTGACTGGGGGCTGGGTGGTCATGTCTCAGCTCTGGGAGCAGACGGGCAGGTGGAGGCTGGAGAAGAGACCTCATCTGGCTGGGAAACCAGGGTACGGAGCCAAACTGTGTAGGAAGAAGGGCAGCCACCCACCAACGCCCCACCCAGTGACAGGTACTGGATCCTGGCTACTGGATAACTGTTGCACACTGAGTCCCATAGATTCTTGACTGCTTTTGAACTGTAAAACATGACACTAGACCAGCCCCAGTTCTGAGGGGGGCATCCTGCCACAGTTGAATATCCCGCCCTGCCTGTTCACCTCACACGTCCGCGTGTGCGCATGTCACGACTCCAGCACTCCAGCTCCTTTCTTCCTGGGTCTATGGTAGCTCAGGGCTAGTCTGATCTCTCTTGGGCTTTCTGTAATTTTTTTTTTTTTTTTTTTTTTTTGAGACAGAGTCCTGCTCTGTCGCCCAAGCTGGAATGCAGTGGCACGATCTCAGCTCACTGCAACCTGCGCCTCCCAGGTTCAAGCAATTCTCCTGCCTCAGCCTCCTGAGTAGCTGGGACTACAGGCACATACCACCATGCCCAGCTAATTGTTTATTTTTAGTAGAGACAGGGTATCACCATGTTGGTCAGGCTGGTCTCAAACTCCTGACCTCGTGATCCGCCTGCCTCAGCCTCCCAAAGTGCTGGGATGAAAGGCGTGAGCCACTGCGCCTGGCCTCTGTATTTCTTCTCTTTGAGATCACAGAGGATGTGATTGCCGCCCACCCACTGCTGATGTCAGTGAGCTCTGGGAAGGAGATAGGGATCCTAGGACCAAATGACATCTTTCCCTCCCTCTCAGCAGGGCAGCCTGCAGCTGGGTGAAGCTGGCAGGAGCAATCAGGGGCACCACTTCCACTTGCCCTCCTGATGAGTCCTCTGTCGCGGTCCACGTAGCAAACTTAAGGACGGTTTCCCCACCCAGAAGCAAGGGGAAAAAGTGAGTAGCATCTGAACTAGAGAGAAATTTGAGAGTTTCTAGCAGGAATGTCTGTGAGAGCAACTGGGGTGTGCAGAACCTGTCTCCAGAAGGCCCATGTGGTAGAAGCAGTGGCCTCCTATGCCAGTGGAGGACAGGAGGAAAAAAGCAGGAAAAACTCAACAACTGCTCCTCAGTGAAAAGCACAGGGGCCCTGCCAGCTCTGCTGCACTCCTGGCAAAGCGCTTCACCAGCCCTCGGGGGACCCTCACTGCTTTGGCATCTCAGTTCTGTTAGCAAACGCCATCGCCCCATGCAGGAGTTGCCTCCAGCCTCTTTCCCACTCCTCTCTCCACCTGCCTCTCCCGGGCTCCTGTCCGCAGAGGCCAGGCCTGGCAGGACCCCTGGGTCCTCTCCGTGCATTCTGAGAGAAGGCCGGCAAGTCTCATCTGAGAGCCTTGTGGGGGGTGCACAGTGATTTGTCCTGAGACTGAATGGGTGTTCTGTTTCCCCACCTGTCCCCTACCCTTAGGGAAAAAAGAAATTAAGCCATTAAAGAAATCAACAAAGTAAAAAGTTATAAATCAGAACACTTAAGTTACCACAGAGGTAGTATTCCTGAACAATTAATCACAGTAAAATAAAGTTAAAAAGTTACACCGTAAGGTATAAAAAGCCTGGTGAGATGCTCAAAAGGTCTTGCTCAGTGGCAGGCAGACCTCACCCCACCTACTCCCCCACAGCGACCACAGACAGCAGCAGCCACCTCCTCAGTGGGGGTGGTCTCCCCACAGGCGGAAGCGCTATGCTCCCTACCCCCATGGTGGGACAAAGTGTCAGTGTGAGGAAGGGCAGGGGACAGACAGCCATCAGTGCCAGGGGCTTCCTCCAGAGCACACCTCCAGCCCACCCTGTCATCTCTGGCAAATATGCAGACACAGATGCAGGTATCCAGGGGCCCCGTGCCCCAGGTCTCTGTGTGCTGCCACCCCCTCCCTGCCCCTCCACCATTGAGAAAGCTGAGGCTGAGGCAGGGGTGGGTGAGTGCAGGGCTCACGTCAGGAGAGTGCAGGCAAACAACACCAAGCTCAAATCCTCTCCCTCCACAGAGTATCCAGTGAGGAAGAGGGGAGTGGGGAGAGGCTTGTGGGGACATTCAGCCAGCCCACACATGCATCCTAGTGCTTACCAGTTTGGTGGAGGTGCTGGAATGGTTATGGAGGAGGCCACACCCAGGATCTGAAAGACACAGGGAAGAGCCTTCAATGGGAGCTTCAGCACCCTGCGTCTGACCGCCGCCCCACGCATCGGGATGTCACAGGGCTCCTAGTGCAAGTGGGGATGGCCACTGGTGCAGTGGGAAAGCGTCCATGGAACGGAGAAAATGGTGATCAGAGGTCACCCTGGGCGTGGCAATAAGGGAGAGGGAGGAACAGAGCAGGAGGAACCCCAGCACAGGAAGGAGGCAAGGCCTGTGTAGACAGCCAAAGCTCAGAGCCAGGGAGCTTAGCTGGTGGCATTCGGGAAAATTCCCTTTCAAAACCACAGAGTTGTCCCAGTTTACATGGCCAAGCTGTCATCTAGTCCATGGCAGGAGAATCAAGGGCGAGGCAGGTGATTCAGGGGATCAGGACCCAATCAATGTCAGCACCGACGAGCCAGAAGTCACCAACGACTCCCATGTGGCCCAGGCCTGATAAGTGCCCTTCTCGGAGCAGGGACCAGCCTGAGTATCAAGCCTCCCCTGCCTCCTTCCCCAGCTGAGGGCATTTCAAACTAACTTAAATTTAGGGCTCCCAATGAACCCACGTCAAACTTCGAGAAGATGAACTCCCATCCTTGCATTTGCTGATGGCCCCTCCTTAAGGGCCAGGATTTGAGTCTGTTGTGCTTGTGGTTAAATTCCCAGATTGGGGTCTCACCCTTGGCAATGCCTTTGGGTCCTCCTCCTAGGGCAACCGTGTCTGGGCTGTGGCCTGACTCTGCGGGAGGGAGAAGTGCAGCCCCTGCCGTAGAGAAGACCTTGGAGCCAATGGGCATCTCAGGTCTCCCTCACCACCACAGGCCCATTCAACACATGCACAGCAGGTAAACTGAGGCCAGTCATGCTACGGCTGTAGAGTGAGCCCGTGCTTCAGATTCCTCATTTATTAATTCTTGTAATTATCCCTATATCCCTATGGCACTTTTTTCTTGTTTTGTTTGAATCATATTGACTTAGAGTTTTAATATATGTTCCTGACATATGTATATTTCATGCGGGCACTCCATTTCTCTGGGAGTGGGGCCCACAATTTCCCATCAAGCCACCCTCCCTCCTGAGCTCCCGCCCTCACTTACACGCTGCTTAGAACCCACGGATAGCCGTAGCCCATAGCCCCCTCATAGCTGCCACCAGTCTCCCATCGATGGAGGGGGACCCCTCCCCACAGGTGGCCTTTGGTGCTGGGGCTGGCCCAGATCAGCACACTAGGAACCCTCCTAGGCTTCTGTGTAGACTCACTGCCCACTCTCTCTAAAAACACAAGCATTTCCAAGACCTGGGCTTGTATCTTACGCATTGTTTTCCCCCACTGTAAGGCCTAGAACATGCCTGGAACACCAGATCAACATTTGCTTGAGGAATGAATAAATGAATGATGGTGATAAGTGGGGGTTCCTGAGCAGACCACAGCCCAGGAACACCCAGACCCACCAACCCACAGAGGAAGCCCCTGTGAACCCTACCTTCCCCATTCCCAGAAACCCCAGGGCCCCCAAATTACTCCCCTTTCAGCCACCCGTGGCTCCTCACTGACCTGGGGCAGGTCGCCTGTCCTACCTGCCCCAGCCTACTCACAGCCCATCACACCCCCTGGCTATTTTAATCCCCACTGCCTCATGCCTCTCCGTGGAGACACCCCGGTTCTTGGGGCTGGGCGTCCCTGGTGGCCCCCAACCCCGACCCCTTGGCCCCTCTGCCACCCTCATCCCGTTTGCTTACAGGAGACTTTCAGATGCCAGAGCTTAGCACCCTGTGATGCTTTCTGTGAGCCAGGGCCAGGCCCCACATTGAATAGCATTTAATCAATTAGTGGATGGGAAGACTGTTTTTTTAAGGCTTTAATTTCACAGCCTGACATGCCTGCTAGTAATGAACCTGCCCGGCCCTAGGAGAAAAACACCTGCCAAGAACTTCATCTCAGGGAGCAGGGATAACACGTCAGTGCCAGGAGTGCCCCTGCTTTGTATTCACCACCCCTGGCCACCAGGGACCCCGCAGCTCCTTCATTCTCACAGTCATAGAGGCTGGGGCAGGGGAGGAGGGAGAACTGGATGGCACTTCCACTTCTGCATGGAGGGAAATGAAGGGGCAGAGACATCTTTGCCAAAGTTACCCAATAGGCAGAAGGACCACAGCTCCCTGGAACCACAGAGGGGAAGAGGCAGCCACTCAGGGTCCCCAAGAATCTGAGTGTTCAACCTCCAACAACTTATTCCATTTCTTTCTTTTTTTTTTTTTTTTGCACAACTTTAGTCAAAAATTCTTTCTTATTAACTCCGGAATCTGGCCAGGTGTGGTGGCTCACACCTGTAATCCCAGCACTTTCGGAGGCCAAAACAGATGATTTACAAGGTCAAGAGTTCATGCCCCAGGCTAAAGAGACCAGGCTGAAGCAGGGCAGCCATGCATCAGGAGCTGGTAGTGGAGAGAAGTGGGGAGGTCCTGCCACTGCCTCCGCTGCTCCAGCCCCAGCCCGCACACCAGGGGGCCGCTCTGCTGGCCTCCCAGAGCCCCATCCACCCAGGACCAGCAGCAGCATCTGCCCAGACAGGCTCGACGCCCTCTGCCATCCTCCTGGGAGCCAGCTCGCCTTTCCGATTTGCAGGCATGCTTTCTTTTGGCAGGGAGCTGCTGCCATCTGTTTGCTGGACCGTAAAACAAGTTTTCATCAATAAATTAAGATAGTGACTGAGATGGGAAGGCTGGCAGATGGGAAGTCACTCTGCAACACAGAAGGGGCCACAGTGAATCTAAAGCAAGACTGGGTTTCCACCCACTTCCCTGAGTCCTCCGTGCGCCATTCAGCCCAGGCTTCTTTCTTGAGACGGAGTCTTGCTCTGTTGCCCGGGCTGGAGTGCAGTGGTGCGATCTTGGTTCACCACAACCTCCACCTCCTGGGTTCAAGCAATTCTCCTGCCTCAGCCTCGTGAGTAGCTGGGATTACAGCCACCCGCCACCACACCTGGCTACTTTTTAATTTTTAATAGAGACGGGGTTTCATCATGTTGGTCAGGATGGTCTCGAACTCCTAATCTCGTGATCCGCCCACCTCAGCCTCCCAAACTGCTGGGATTACAAGCATGAGCCACCACGCCTGGCCTCAACCCACGCTTCTAAGAGAAGGAGAGACTTGGAAGGTCACCTGCCTCCCTCTGGCCCCATGACATCCTCAGGATGAATAAGCCAAGTGTCACAGCAACAGGTAAGCCAGGCTTTCAGCAATGCTCTGAGCCAAAACAATGACCCTAATCACTGTGTTAGATGAGCCTAAGTCACTCCACCACTGCCTGCCCAATGACTAACACTATAAAACCTCCCTGCAAATCAAAATGCTCTTCCCCCAGAGCCTCCTCACTCTTCAGCGTAAACCTTGGTTCTCGCAAATGCACCTTCCACGCCTCTGCCTCCTGACCCGGCTCACAGCACGTCCTCCTACCCAAAAAGCCTTCCTTCTCTTCTCTGCACTGTTCTCAATCCAATCCAGGGCCTTCAAGGCCAGCGGAAGCCCCTCCTCCTCCTCCAGGCCTGCGCCCCTATCGCTCTGCAGTGGCTCCAGCCTTCTGTACACCTCATCAGCCTTAGAGTGTTCTCCCGCCTTGTGAGCACTGACCTTTGCTAGGTGCCTGTTCTGCCTACAAATGGCTGCACGAGGGCAGAAGCCTCCTTTCAGCCTTCTCTGTGCAGTGTCTTCGCATCAAGCACGATACCAGACACGAGGGAATCTCGTTTCTCAACAGCCAGATATGGGCTGGGTGAGCCACAGAGGAGGGAAGCAGCAAGCTAGACCCGTTTTAAGCTCGGCAACAGAAGTGCCCCCCCTACCCTGGTGCGATGACACATGCCTCCTTCGGTCCAGCTTGTACAGCCCAGAGCAGATGTCAGGAGAGGGGCCATCTGTCCGTCCACCGCCACACACAGAGAGGTGAGCCTCTGCATATGCTTGTGAGTTAACAGACAGGGAGGCCTTTAGATGAGGCAGTGTCAGGAAGGCCAAACAGCACAGCACACTGACCACATGCCGCTAATGGGCGGCGCCATGCTGGGCGCCATTCACTCCTCTAAGCCTTGTTTTTTCCATCTATAAAACAAAAGTTGAAACCAACAATATCCAAAGCCCTTTCCAGCCCTAAGAGCCTACGATTGCACTTCTATTTAGTGCTCCCTCTAGCTGTATGAGGTAAGTAAGACAGCTGCTATTTATTTTACAGATGGGCGGGCTGAGGCCTCCGAGGCTAAGTGACATACCCGCAGAGCTAGGAGCTGGAACCAGGCACCTCTACCTCCATAAGAGTGGCCCCACTTCTCTCAGGGAAGGGCGCAGGAAAGAAATGATATCCCCCAAGTGCTACGTGAGCAGGCCTGAGAAGTGCTGTTACTTGCCTCTCACCCCCTTGAGAGATGACATCATGATCTAAACCCCTTGGCTCAGGAAACCAAGGCTCAGAGATGTGACTTGCTCAGAGACCCATGGTCAAGTTCTGATGCCAATTCACCACCTGCCTCAAGAGCTGACCATTTAACTATACACAAACAGAGAGAGAGAAGATGACAACGTTTTAGGTCACAATGACATTAAATCACAACTGCTAATTATTCCCCAACCTGAATATAAATCAGAATCAATAACTTCTGAGTTCAGGCACTTCACATATGTGGAGTGAACAGAGTTATGTGAGGCCCTTGACCAAGTGTAGGCTGGGGTAGGCTGAGGGTGGGCAGCTTTAAAGCAGACGCCAGGCTGGGCACAATGGCTCCCACCTGTAATCTCAGCACTTTGGGAGGCTGAGGCAGGAGGATCACTTGAGTCCAGGTGTTTGAAACCAGGCTGGGCAACATAGTGAGACCCCATCTCTAAAAAGAAAAAATTTTTTAATTCACTAGGTGTGGTGGCACATGCCTATAGTCCCAGCTACTTGAGAGGCTGAGGTGGAAGGATGCCTTAAGCCTGGGAGGTCGAGGTTGCAATGAGCCATGACTGTGCCAATGCACTCCAGCCTGGGTAGCAGAATAAGACCTTGTCTCAAAAATAAATAAATAAAATAAAAGCAGACTCCACAGGCCCTCCCTCCACTCTTCCAAGACTTCATGATAAAGATAAGCACTCCCATCACGAAGACCTGGAGGTAGGAAATGATGTTGTATTACAAAGGGCAAATGGAGGGGGTCAGAGAGCACCTGTGTTGAATTGTGAGCTGGCAAGAGGAGCTGAGAACAAAGTTCAATGAACAGAACAGACTGACAACAGCAAAAAGAAACACTTACTATGCATTTTCATATGAGATCCAAGGAATAAATTTGTTCTTGCTTTTGCTTATTCAACAGAAACCACCAGGCCAGGCACAGTGTGGCTCACGCCTATAATCCTAGCACTTTGGGAGGACGAGGAGGCAGATCACCTGAGGTCAGGAGTTCGAGACCAGCCTGGCCAACATGGTGAAACCCCATCTCTACTGAAAATACAAAAATTAGCCAGATGTGGTGATGCATGCCTGTAGTCCCAGCTACTCAGGAGGCTGTCTTTTAGGCAATGTAGAATAGTCATGACTTCGGAGTTTTTCTGTAGTCTTCCTGAAAGACTTAACCTGGCCTCCAAAGTCAAGATCGGGGGTGCTGCCGGGGAGCTTCTCTGACCTCCTGAAGGAATTAGTATCCAACTCAAGAAATGCCAATCAGCCAATGAGGCCAAATTTAACCACTTGCATCCCTCCCAGCCCTAGCCAAGGCACTCCCAAAATCCACAACTCTCACTAGAGGCAACTCTCACTGCAGCCTGGCATCAGCTACTTACAACCTGCTCGCTTTCTGTGGAGAACCAAACACCTCCCATCACAGCACGTGCCAGGCACCAGGCCTATGGCCTTGGCCTCAGGGACTCTGTCACACTGTTCACACCTGCACAGGACCACTGTGCCACCAAAAAACAAAAGGAAACTCCATCGGTGGGTCCATGAAACTCACACAGGCCCCTGTGCCATCCTCCCTATACCAACTTACACAGGCCACATGCTTTGGGGTGGCAGAGGGACAATCTCAGTATATGGTGGCAAAGGCTTGAGAGGGAAGAAAGCACTAGAGAAAAGTTTAACACAGCTGGGTGGGATCCTTTATCAACTGCTCTGATCAGCTATTCCCATTACATGATGTGGCCATGGGCAGGGCCAGTTAGCTGCTGGGGAGATTCAAACCCAGGTCAGCCCTGTGTCCCCGTCTCCTTAGACCACCTCTGCAAGGGTCCGCATGCCAAAGTCAGATGAGGTCCATGCACAGCTAACTCAGGCTCTAACACTGCCTCTATAAAAAGCCCAGAGCTGGTGGGACAGACAGAGCCGAGCTGGAGGACTCAAGGCTGACTGTCCCTGCACCATCAGCCCCACCAGCCCAGCCACGTGCCTTGCTCCTCATTGTCTCTCCTGACTGTGCACTGCTATTTTGCCCTCTGGGGGACAGAGAGGAGTTGAAGACCATAGCAGGTACTCTTCCACCTCTCCCCTGTGCCCTGAAAACAAACAAATTCATTTCACTCAACAGTCAACACATATGGTGCATGATGCATCCACCCCATGCAGTGGTCACAAACCAGAGAGAAATGTCCACATGAAACTGTGTGCTGCATGCTGCCCACCACTCATGGATCATTAAAGAAAACTGTCATGGAATCACTATTTTAAGGACAGGATGGTGGGGAGGCATGATTGTAAACAGAGCCCTTGGTGACTACAAGTTCATCTGCAACTCATTTCTCGTATATGCTAAATGGGCTTATTAAGAGTATCCCCTCAAGGTCATCACAAAGCAAAAACAAGCTTACATATGAAAAGCCCTTGAAACAGTGCCTGGTGCCTAGTGAACGTTCTAAGGCGCTGGATGCTGTCGTCATCATTGTCATCAGAATGGACAAGGCAGAACCCAACAGCCATTCATTTCAGCTCTTTTTGGTGAAGGAATGTGTTGAGCATTTAGATGGAAATCTGGCACTCAGGCACAAGGTTGGTGTAGAAGGCACCTGCAGGCCTGACCCAAGGGCAGGGGCAAGGCTAGGCACCTGTGTGCAGTTCTCTGTTGACCTGTAGGCAGTTCTCCCTCACTGTTCCTCATCTCTAGGGTAAGGAGACTCCCTCAGCTTTGAGGATGTGGGAAGAGAAGGGGCAAGGGCAAGGAAGAGGGCGTCTGAGCATTGAAAAGGCTGAGAAAAAATGCTGGAGCCTTGAAGGCAGTCAGCACCTGCTCCCAAGAAGGCAAGGCTGGGCCTGGCAGAGAAGCAGGCCCCTGCCCAGCCTATTCTTCAAGGGGATGACATGACTGCCACCACTGCCCTTGACAGAACCAGGCCTGTGTTCCAGGCTCTGCGCTGGGTGCTCCCAATGCTCTGTTCCATTTCACCTCACATCAGTGGCTCATGCAGGTGGGCGCTGCTATCCAAGACCCATGCCCTTGGCAAACGGGAGGGTTCTGTTTCTGGTTGCAGACCGTGAGATGCTGGACGAGAAACAGTGTCCCAAATCAGCAGCTGCCTCTAGCCATGGTGACAAAAGGATCCTGCAGAGTCGGGAAGGACCCAGTTGGTGGCAGGCTCCCCACAAGTGTACAGCAGGATGGGGCTCTGTCCCCACCCCCAGAGCCCTGGGAGGGCAGAATGGCTAAATAAGGGCATAGGTCTGGGGGAGCCCAGGGGCTGGGATTTCTCCCTGGCCCTGGGGTAAGCCCCGCTCACACAGGCCTGTGCATACACCTGCCATGGATGAACGGCCATTCCTGCACCACTCCCTGGCCTGGAACATGCTTCCCTATCTCACTGCCTTCGCCAGGCCCTCCAAACCCCATTCCAGTCTCATCTGCTCCACAAACCTTGGCCACAGGCTCCACCTCTCGCTGTCCACACCAGCACCAGGGCATGTGGCAATCATATTCCCCACAGGAACTGGGAGGGAACCAGAGGTGCCTGGCCTGAGAGGACTTGAGGGATGTGGCAAGGAACACAGAAGAATGCAGAGTTTTTGTTTGTTTTTGATTTTTTGAGACAGTTTTTGCTCTTGCTGCCCAGGCTGGACACAGTCTCAGCTCACCGCAACCTCCGCCTCCCAGGTTCAAGCGATTCTCCTGCCACAGCCTCCCGAGTAGCTGGGATTACAGGCATGCACCACTACAAAACCTGGCTAATTTTGTATTTTTAGTAGAGATGGGGTTTCTCCATGTTGGTCAGGCTAGTCTCAAACTCCCAACCTCAGTTGATCCACCTGCCTCGGCCTCCCAAAGTACTAGGATCACAGCTGTGAGCCACTGCACCTGGTGAATGCACTTTTAAGTGTGAGAGGGATGGCCAGGTTTACAATGTCTGGGCTTATTCCGTGAGGCTCTGGGGGGCCAGAACAGAGACCAAGTGCTAGAACCTACAAGGTAAAAACCGATCCCTCAACTTCACTCAGCCAGGGACCCAGAGCTGGCCAACACGGCAGCTCAGCAGTGAGCTGCTTGCCATGAGAAGTCTGTGTGGAAAGCGCCTGGCCCCCTGCCAGGCCTCCGCTGTAGGGAGGGTTGTCCTGTGAGCTTTGGTCCCAGCCTCGTCTCTCTGTTTGCTCCCACATTGCACTAGCAGCTCCGGGTCCCCTTTCCAGGTTGGCCTCCCCTCCCAGTGCTGAGCTCAAGCATGGCACTGATGGGCTGCCCAGCCTCCAGGGGTGGACAGCTGGTACTGACGGTCAGAGGCAGGAGTGCTGAGAACCCGCCGTCCTCTGTGTAAAGTAAATGTGTCCTTTAAGCTAAAGGTACAATGAAAGAACTTCCTCCCCAGCACGCCTAGGAAACTCAGCAAAAGATGAACACTGGTTATCCCTGGATGATGGCATTGTAAATGGTTTTAACTTATGCTGTTTTCATACCTCTCTATTCTTTCCAGTACTCTCCAATGACTATATGCTAGTTTTATAATCAAATAGGCTTTTTTTTTTTTTTTGAGATGGAGTTTTGCTCTTGTTGCCCAGGCTGGAGTGCAGTGGCACAATCTCAGCTCACTGCAACCTCCACCTCCCAGGTTAAAGTGATTCTCCTGCCTCAGCCTCCTGAGTCACTGGGATGACAGGTACGTGCCAGCACACCTGGCTAATTTTTGTATTTTTAGTAGAGATGGGGTTTCACCATGTTGGCCAAGCTGGTCTTTAAATCCTGATCTCAAGTGATGTATTTGCCTTGGCCTCCCAAAGTACTGGGATTACAGGCATGAGCCACTGTGCCTGGCCCAAATAAACTTTATTTTTAAGGACCAACTTTCTTCTCCCCTCTCAGACACGTCCATCATCTGTCAAGATCAGCCACTCAGAGCCCTCAGCACTGCCTCCTCCTCCTTCAGACCCCGTGGTACTCACACACCAGGGAGGGTGTCACAGCCCACAGGGTTTCATCTCCAGGGCAGCTCATTGCTGGGAAGGCCACAGCACCCAGCTCCCTGTGCTGCCAGATGCTGGGCCCTGTAGACAGCATGTGTCACACAGCAGGTGCACACTGATGGTCATCTCCCTTCCTTAGTCCTGGAGGTGGTCTCTGCTATGGCTGTGCATGCCACCAGTGCTCTCTGACCATCTCTAAACACAGCCTTTGGGCCAGGCATGGTGGCTCGCCCTGTAATCCCAGCACTTTGGGAGCCTGAGGCGGGTGGATCACAAGGTCAGGAGATCAAGACCATCCTGGCCAACATGGTGAAACCCCATCTCTACTAAAAAATACAAAAAATTAGCCAGGCATGGTGGTGAGGACCTGCAGTCCCAGCTTACTCAGGAGGCTGAGGCAGGAGAATCTCTTGAACCCTGGAGGCAGAAGTTGCAGAGAGGCGAGATCATGCCACTGCACTCCAGCCTGGCGACAGAGAAAGACTCCATCTCAAAAAAAGAAAGAAAGAAAGACAGAAAAGACAGCGTTTGATGTCAGAAATGCCCCAGCCTCTAAGGAACCCATGACAGTATGAAGCCAACAATCAGGAATTTCTTCAGAGCTCTCCCCGGGAGATGGGGTGGCGGGAGGACATGCCTGCAACTGAGATAACTGCCAGGGTGCAGCGAGTAAGGAAGAAGAGAACGGTGAGGAAGAGAGGGAGCAGGGAAGGGAGGGGAGGCAGACAGGAGACGAGGCGGTGCATGGAAGAGAGCCCATGCTGTCCCCATAGGCCACCCTATCACCTGGGTCCCTCCCAGTGTCCAAGGCCTTTCTTCAGGGCTGCTGTGCCTAACACATCCACTAACCTGGCAGCCTGGCAGCCAACAGAAACATAGAAGTCCAAGAGCCCAGCTTTGCACACCTCCAGCACTCCTGTCCAGAAGCGGGAAAGGGTTCTGGTATCACAGACCTGGTGCCTTGAGCCATCCTGGGACAGGCAATGTCTGTGGTCACTGAGGAGCTGACCTCAGTGTGGCTCAGCTGGGACTAGAATGGGAGCAGACGGGGCTTCTGAGTCTATCTGTGTGGTGGGAAAGTCTGCCTATATGTGCCTTATTCCTTCTTCCACGTCCCTGCCTTCAGGGTGCCCCAGCTGTACTGGGGAGACTCACTCTGACACATGAAACATACCAGACACCCAAGAGGCACAGGAAATGGTAGACATGAATGAGACAACATGAATACTAAAAAGCCAAGAACTCCATTCTGGAAAAACAGGGCTGACAACATTGGATCAAGTCTGCAAAATCACCAAGGACAAATGAAGAGAACCGACACAGACCTGTCTAAGATCCTGAAACAGACCCCCAGGCATCCCATGAAGCTCGGAAAAATGATCTGAGGACACTGGGCAATGTCAATGGGCAAAGGCAAAGGGTTCCTCACCGTGCGGGTGACACAGGATAAACATGGCTGAGAACAGGATAAACTCATGGGAGAGCCACAGCATGCCGTGGAGGGGAGCATGCACGCGGGGGTGCTCCTGACCTCCACAGACGGCCCCTTCCACCAGTGTCTGATGGAGCTGCGTACCTAGCATGGGTGGGCCTCCTTCCTTCAGAGAAATTAAAGAAAATTTAATTTCCTCAAAATAAAATCCTTTAGGTTTTGTTTGTTTTGTTTTTGAGACTCTTACTCTGTTGCCAGGCTGGAGTGCAGTGGCCCAATCTCAGCTCACCGCAACCTCCGTCTCCCAGGTTTAAGCGATTCTGCTGCCTCAGCCTCCCAAGTAGCTGGGATTACAGGCGCCCACCAGCACGCCCAGCTAATTTTTGTATTCTTAGTAGAGACAGGGTTTCACCATGTTGGCCAGAATTGTCTTGATCTCTTGACCTCATAATCTGCCCACCTCAGCCTTTCAAAGTGCTGGGATTATAGGCGTGAGCCACTGTGCCTGGCCAAAATCCTTTAGTTTTAAGGGATGTAAAATGAAAACCTTTAAGCCAGCCCTGCCCTTTTGTGTGCTGAGTTCCAGAACGAGGCGCTGCCAGCGATCAGCAGAGGGAACACACCTGCCTGGGCTGGAGGGAGCGCGGGTGGTGCTTCCTCTTCTTCCCAGGAGCACCGAGCACCTAGGTGAGCTAAGCCAGCAGAGCCCTTGGAAAGACCCAATGCCCTCCTTCCTAGGGCCAAGAAGAAGGCAGAGAGAGGGAGAGAGGATGGCAGAGAGGCCCCGAAGCTCCCACCGCAGGCTGCTGGATGCTGAGAGATGAGACTGGGTCAACTGCCCCAGGAGGGCATGGGGAGGGGAGAGCCCTGGCAAGGAAGCCCCCGAGACTCCGGACTCCCCAGGAATCATTTCCTGAGCCTGGCTGGGGTGGTGCAAGCCTAGTCAACCACACGCCCTCCATTCCCTGCTACTGAGCTCCAGCAGGAACTGGCCCCTGTGAACCTCTGCCCGCCTTATCCGGTCTCACACTATGACTAAAGAGCCCAGCCACCACACAGTCCCGGTTCTGGGAGCGCTGGGGCCTCGCCATCTGGTGGGACCTGCTGCCACCGGCGCTTGCTGTCTGTGAGCACAGGGTCTGGTGGGGCGGGAGGTGACTGAAGGGCATGTTCTCCCAAAGCAGAGCTGCCAGGCCACTCCTCAGAGGCCCCAGTCCCCGTCACCAGCTGTCTCTGCTCCTCCCATCTGTGCACCTCAGGCCATCGGGGGAGGGCTGCGACCCAGCTCCAGGGCTGCGGCTGGCAGAGAAAGACCTGGCCTCCTGCCCACTGGGGCACAGAGGTAGTGGGCGGGGCTTCCACCCTCCTCACCTCCCCAGATGTCCACAGGCTTTGAGGAAATGCTTGAGGGGCTTTGGAAGTTCAGGAAAAGAAAAGGAGGCCCAGGAAGAGGATGAGGTCAGCCTGGACCAGTCCCTGTGGCTGATGGTCTCTTGGGAGGGGACAAGTTCCTGGGTCAAGAAGCCTAAGTCACAGACACAGCCATCTCCCTGCCTCTGCATAGGCTGTTGGGGTGGAAACCAGCAACATGTAAGCGCCCTCCACCTGGGAGTGCACCGTGGGGGCAAGGCACCCCCAGACAGGCCCTGCTGCTAACACTTAACCCAGCAGTCCCAAGGGGCCGGCTGAAAGGACAGCCTCACCCCAGGTGCCAGGCACCAGAGAGCTTATGACCAATAGCTAAGGCCGGCTGGTAAGCCCTTGGTTCCCAGGAGTGCAGAGCGAGAGGACCTGTGACACACGGGAGCCTCAGGACAGCGTGATCAGAGCCGGCTTTGGCTTCGCAGAGGCAGTGCCCTTGAGCTAGCTCAGTCATCTCGCGCCGTTCTGCCCCCCATCACTGGCACTCGGCTCGGGCTCCCCATCTGCCCAACACCTCGTTTCAGAGGAAAGAGGAAACCAACAGGGCCTTCACTGCCCTCCTCAGTCAAACCCAGGCAAGGCCAGCCCCTGGAACGGGAGCCAGGAGGGTGACGGTGGGGGGGCCGGGCCTGGCTGCTGCTCCCCTGTGCTGTGATCTGGGCTCACACTGAGCTGCTCAGCCAACAGCTCCGTCTCCCAGACTTAGGGCTCAGCCACGTGGGGATGAAGGGATTAGTGCAGCCCTGTGAGAAGAGTGAGGGCCTCGAGTCAGGCAGAGCTGGTGCCCCACAAACTGCTGTGAAACCCAAGCAAGTTACTTAACTTCTCCGAGTCCCCTTATGTGCAAAACATAGGAACAACAGACAGGAGCCCTGTGTCCTGGGGTTGCATGGGAAATTCAGTGAGGTGGTAAAGCACCCCGCTCCACGCCTGCCTGTGAGAGCTGCTGCACAAACGGTAGCCGTGATGGCAGCAGGGTCATCACCACATGATAGCTGAGCCCAGCAGACAACAAGACGTGGAAATTAGCCACTGTGCAGTCACTCGTAATAAGGAAGAAGATGGGAAAGCTCATGAGATGCGGGGCATGGTGACTCACACCTATAATCCCAGCACTTTGGGAGGCCAAGGCAGGCTAATCACAAGGTCAGGAGTTCGAGACCAGCCTGGCCAACATGGTGGAACCCCGTCCCTACTAAAAACAGAAAATTGACTGGGTGTGGTGGCGTGCACATGTAATCCCAGCTACCCAGGAGGCTGGGGCCAGAGAATCACTTGAACCCTAGAGGCAGAAGTTACAGTGAGCTGAGATCACATCATTGCACTCCAGCCAGGACAATGTAGTGAGACTCTGTCCCAAAAAATTAAAAATAAATAAAATGTTCCCCTAATGTAAGATATTTAAATTTTTTTATTATAAATTGCTCCTTAATAAGCACTTTAACACATAAAATATTTGATAGCTTTTCTTATTGTTTTCTTAGCATGGAGTTTTAGAAGTGCAGTTACCGGTCTAAGGATAGACCTTTAGTACCCTTAGCCTTAGTTCTTAAAGCTTTTCATACTCTTTGCAAAGCAGTTTTCCTCAAAGGTTTTGACATGTTATCCTCCACCAGTGCTGGAGTAAAGGGCTGTATCATATTAGCAATTAACAGCTTAAAACTCTGTGCTGTTGGAAATCAAGATGGTGTGCACCTGTATAGTCCCAGCTAGCAGGGAGGCTGAGACAGAAGAATCACCTGAGGCCAGGAATTTGAGCCTGCAGTAGCTGTGATTGCACCACTGCACTCCAGCCTAGGCAGCAAGGTAGATCCTGTCTCTATAATAATAATAATAATAATAATAATAATAAAGAAAAAAGAAAGGCAAAAATAGCATACTATTGCTGCCATAATTTGAATTTCTTTGATTACTAGCAATGTTCTATGTTCCTTCTCATGTTTATTGATCACTAATATTTCTTTCACAAACCTAGTTACAGCAACAATGAGCAAGCCACAACTCTCAAACTTCCTTGCCATATTAGTGCTATTGCTGTAATACACAAAACACACATTAAATCACAGCAGTTAACCTTGTGCTCATATTTAACATCACAGCACAGTAAAGACAGGCTGGCGTGGCATGAGAAGTGGAGATTTGAAGCCAGACAGCCTTGGGTTTAAATGTCTCCTCCCTCATGGACCAGGCATGTGACCCTGACAAAGTAATTTAATCGCTCTTACCCTGGACGTCATCTGCCGTGGAACTATAAAATGAAACAGTCATCACTTCCTTCCAGGGTCCCATGAGAATCAGGTGAGGATGGCGCAGGGGAGGCAAGTGCACACGGCCACACACCCGAGGGGACTCAGCAGGAGGCAGCAATGACCACACGGGACATTA
>PVKP010037957.1:0-21248 GCA_004027715.1 Plecturocebus donacophilus
ATAGAACCACAAGGTCATAATAGCTGGAATGGTAAAGTCATCATTAGACGGTAACTAGCCAGAGTTGCAGTGCACTCAGCATGAGCAAGATAAAAACTTTTGTTTTGTCAAGCCACTGATTTGGGAGGTTGGTTGTTACTGCAGCCTAACCCTGTTCTATTCTGACAAAACAGGCAAATCTTTGGCCTGATTAACTTGAAGGATGGAATTAAATGAGATTAGGAGACTGTGGGAGGAGATGGTCTGAGGCAACCTTCAAAGGGAGGTGTTCAATAAACAGAAGGATATGAATAAATTCTTCTATGACTACTTTGCATAAAATTATACTCCCTAATATCCTTCTACTCTATTTTAGTTTTCTTCATAGAAATTATCAGCACTGAAATACTGTATAGTGATTCAAGCGCTTGGAATTTGGAGCCAAGCTGACTGGGTTTAAAATGGCTTTGCCACTTTACTATTCATGTGTCCTTGGGAAAATTACGTAAGCTTTGTATGCTTCAATTTCCTCATTTGGAAATGGAGGAAGTACCTATATCAAAAGGTTATTGAGTATAAACATTTAAAGTGCTTAGAGCAGTGTCTTATACACACTTTCTGAATGTTTACAGCTGTAATCATTATCATCTTTATCATCTGACATGCAAACCTTATGATAGCAGGCACTTAATTTTGTTCTCTGCTTTATTTCCAGGGACCACAACAATGTGTGACATACACTAGGCTCTCAATAAATTGTTAATAGATACATTACTGGGTAGACTGTGTAAGTGACTCAATTTTTGCAGTCATGTTAATATGAGAAAGATCTTGACCATTGGCTAAACTTCAAACAGACCTAAATAGTTACATGTGCTAGGTCATAGATCAAAAAAGGTGGAATAATTTTGCAGCATTATTAGTATCTTTCTGAAGGGCAGAAATTTGAAATAGGACTGTTAGACTATAGAAGAGCATTATTCATAGATCTGGGACAGCAGTTTTGTGAACACATGCTAGGCAGATGTTATTTTAGTTGTATGTAAATCCTTTAAATCCTAGAAGTATATCTTATACTTTATTTGGCCTAACCTGATAGGGTCACAATGCAGTAGTTTCTAAAATTAGACAAGAACTAATATAATTTCTAGACTATAAATAGCTCCATGTGATTTTTGAGATCAGAGAGGCATAAGTTCCAAGGATTATATTAGATTAATTGATTCCAGAAATTGAGTGATTTTAATACTTTGAAACTCTTGTGTATTTATTTTTTTCTATATCAATAGTACTTATTTACCTATCATCTATAAATAATCATGGTTTTGCTTCTTCCTTTCTCATCCTTATACCTTTTATTTCTTCTTCTTGTATTACAGGTGAGTATCCGATGTCCATAGTGCTTAGGACCAAAAATGTTTTGGATTTCAGATTTTTCCCCCATATATCTCAATATTGACGTTATATTTACAGTTGAGTAACCTAACTCATTGGAGCATTTCCTTTGGATGTCATGTTACTGACATGGGGTCTTGATCCCGACCTTAAGAGAAGGTTCTTGGAACTCAACTTAAAGAATCTGGAGCAAGTCCACAGAGTAAAATGAAAGCAAGTTTATTAAACAGGTAGTGAAACAAAAAATGGCTACTCCATAGAGAGAGCAGCAGCATGAGTTTCCTGACTGAGTATACTTAGGGTTATTTCTTGATTATATGCTAAACAAGGGGTCGATTATTCATGGGTTTTCTGGGAAAGGGGTAGGGAGTTGCCAGAACTGAAGGTTTCTCTTTTTAGACCATGTAGGGTAATGTCTGGATGATGTCTTGGCATTTGTAAACTGTCATGGCATTAGTGGGAGTGTCTTAACATGCTAATATATTATAATTAGTGTATAATGAGTAATGAGGACCACCAGAGGTTACTTCCATCTCTATCTTGGTTTTATGGGTTTTGGTGGGTTTTGGCTGGCTGGGCATTCTGTTTTATCAGCAGGGTCTTTGTGACCTGTATCGTGTGATACCAGTCCTGCTGACCTCTCCTGTCTCATCCTGTGACAAAGAATGCCTAACTTCCTCGAAGTACACCTCAGCAGGTCTCAGCCTTATTTTACCCAGGCCCTATTTAAGATGGAGTCACTCTGATTCGAATGCCTCTGACAGTGTCAGAACTCAAAATGTGTTGGATTTTGAAGCATTTCAGATTTGGGTTGCTCAACCCGCACTACATCAGTTAGGCCTACCAGATTGAATAGAGAAGCAGTGGTAGCAGGCATCTTTGTCTTCTTTCCAATCTTAAAGGAAGTGCTTTCAGCATTTCACTATTATATATGATATTTTCTCTAAGTATTTTTATGGGTACCCTTTTTCAGATTAGGGATGTTACCTGCTAGTTCTAGTTTATTGAAGCTAAATGGGAATTGAGATTTTGTTGCTGCTCTTTATACATCTGGTCAAATGGTTATGTAGTATTTCTTCTTTATTTTATGAATGAAGTAAATTACAGTAACCAATTTGTAAGTATTAAATGATTTAACTTTCTGAGGATAAGCCCAACTTGATCATGATATATAATATGTTTTGTATATTGCAGGATTTGGTTTGCTGTTATTATATGCTTATGAGTGAATTTAGTTTGTAATTTTCCTTTTGTACTGTGTTTGTCTGGTTTTGGTGTCAAGGTAAATCTAACCTCCTATCCTCTTTATGAGATTAGAATCCTTTCTAAAATTAGAATTATCTATTCTCTGAATATTTGGTAGAATTCACCTGTAAAGCTGACTGACTCATGTTTTTCTTGTAAGATTTTAAACTATGGATTCAATTTCTTTTGTGACTTAGAACCATTCGTGTTCTTTTTTTACTAGAGCCTATTTTGGTAAGTTTTAAATTTCCTGAGTCAATTTTAGCAAGGAATTTATTTTATCTAAGTTTTCAAATTTGTTTGCATAGAATTATTTATTTTCTGTTCAATCCCTGCAGTGTCTGAGATTATATCCCCCCTTTTAAAAAAATTCTTAGCATTTCTTACTTTGCTCTCACCCATTTTTTTTCTTATTCTTATCAGACATTTATATTATTGTCTCTTCATATAATATATTTGGCTTTGCTGTTTCTCTATGAACTTGTGTTCTGTTTTCACTAACTTCTGTTCTTTATCACTTTCTTCTTTTTACTTTTTAAGGATTTATTCTGCTGGTTTTCTTAATTTCAAGTCTTCTTTTATAATAAGCATTTAAGCCTATACATTTCTTTCTAAGTACCACTTCAGTTGCATTCTACAAATATTAGATTTTTTTTCACTATCATTTAGTTTTATGTATTTTCTCAAATTCATTAGGATGTTCTTGGTCCCATAAATTGTTTAGAAAAGTGTTTTCTAATTTTGTAACATGTGAGTGATACCAATTTAAAATGGATCTTGCTCTGTTACACAGGCTGGAATGCAGGGATGTGATCATGGCTCACTGTGGCCTTGACCTCTTGGGCTCAAGCGATCCTCTTCCTTCCCTTCCTGAGTAGCTGAGATTACAGGTGCATGCCACCATGCCCAACTAATTTAGTCAGGGTTTCTCCATGTTGCCCAGGCCAGTCTAGAACTCCTGGGCTCTGGGATTATAGGCATGAGCCACCATGCCTGGCCTGAAGCCTGAGTTTTAAAGCTGAGAATACAGAGAGGATTTATGACCTCTGTGTGTGTGTGTGTGTGTGTGTGTGTGTGTGTGTGTGTGTGTGTGTGTGTATGTATTTATGCTTGTGTATAATAGTTATCTCAGGGTACAACGAGCCTGGGACCACTTTAAACTCATTGTCATGCTTGAGGTGTTTGGGACCACATATATTCCATGAATTTGCATTGAAGTGATTCATTCTCAGATTTTTTAAGTAAAAAATTTTTAAATAATTTTAGATTTTTAGAAAATATGCAGAGCTAATACAGAGAGTTCCTGTATGCTCTGTATCCTGTTTCCTCTAATATTAACATTTCCATTTCCATGGTACTTTTGTTAAAACTACGAAACCATGGTACTAACTAAAGACTTTATTCAGATTTCCACTAAGTTTTTCCTTTCCATGATCCCATCTGTAATACCACACTGCATCTAGTCATGTGTCTCCTTTGTCTCCTCTGTAACAGTTTCTCAGGCTTTCTCTATTTTTTATGATGTCTGTGGTTTTGAGTACTGGTCAAATATTTTGCAGAATGGCCTTCAATTTGGGTTTGTCTGATTTTTTTTTTCATGATTAAACTAGGGTTAAGGGGACTTGGGGGAAAATATCACAAAGGTGAAATGGTTTTCTCATCATATCAAGTCAGAATGAACATAATATCAACATGATTCACTTATCACTGGTGATGTTTACTCTGATTGTTTGGTTAAGGTAGTGCTTGCCAGTATTCACTACTGTAAAGTTAAGATTTTTCCCTTTCCATTCAGGGGGAGATTTTATTTTCTTTCAACCCAAACTGACCAGAAATAGGTAAGTTTCCTTGTAGTCTTTATCTGTGACTTAAGATTTATATCTTTCAGAACAGTCTGGGTATAATAAGCAAAAAAAAAAAAAAAAGATTTATGTCTTATTTACTAAAGCTTTTGGAAGCTCAGGCTATTGAATCTATTATTAGCTTCCCTACTTTGGGTGGGCCTTGGGCTTGATCTCCTGTCCTCCTCAGACAAGATGAAGCTCAGAGTTCTTAGGGCTCTGCAGAAATCCCCAGCGATAAAGCTGACTTTATCTCCCTGTGACCTGTTACGCCTTCTTGCTTTTTGAACAACCCAGTGAATTATTTTAAGAAGTTTTCTTTAGTTGCTGTTAGTTATTTCTGTTAGGGTACCTTTTTTTTTTTTCTTTTTTTTTTTCGAAATGGCATCTTGCTCTGTCACCCAGGCTGGAGTGCAGTGGCGCAATCTCGGCTCATTGCAACCTCTGCCTCCTGAGTTCAAGAAATTCTCCTGCCTCAGCCTACTGAGTACCTGGGATTACTGGCATATGCCACCACCCCTGGCTAATTTTTTGTATTTTAGTAGAGACAGGGTTTCACCGTGTTAGCCAGAATGGTCCTGATCTCCTGAACTCGTGATCCACCAGCCTTGGCCTCACGAAGTGCTGGAATTACAGGTGTGAGCCACAGCACCTGGCCCTTCTGTTAGGGTATCTTAATTCAGTGTACTGTCAACAACAAGTTAATAACAGGTTTGTTTTGACATTGATTTGAATATATTTTGAAATGTTAAAACTTGGGTTGGAGAGAATAAACATCTTAGTATAGAAAGCGTAATACTTACAGTCCTTCCCCAGCTATCCCTAACCCCAGCTCTTTTGAGTTTCTGTGGTTCAAGCATACATACTATTTTCTCTGCTTTGGTTGCCCATTCCTGCCTTATCCCCTTAAGCAACACCTATTAATTCTAAACTACTCAAATCTATTCTTCCTTGTGCATGCCCTCCCCTGTCCCTTTCCCCACCCCCACAGTTAGGTTTCTTCTGGCTGCCATAATACACTCCTCATAATAAAATTTACCACATGGTACATAATATCAATGTTTAGATACTGTGGTAGATGTCATTACTGTACACTGTTATTCAGTATCCCTCCCTGAAAGAACTATTTGCTTCCCTGCCTTTTTGAAGACTAACTTGACCACGTGACCTTCTTTAACTGATTTGTTACCATAGTATATCCTAAATTATTCTTAATTGATGCACATGCCTATTCCTCAGCTTGAGGGCAAAAACTAAATTCTAGTCATTATTGTGTTCTTAAAGCTGTCAAATTAATTTTCCTAAAACATCTTAGATTATTACATAGTCTGTAGGAAAGTCACATATGTAGTACAAAGAGCACTATGGCTTGGAGTCAGAGACATCCAGATTAAATTTTCTTTTTCATTGTTTACTTGGGTTTGAAAATGTTCTTGGTGAGTTTCAGATTCCATCATTTTTAAAATGAGATACTTTATAAAGTTGTTAGGAATGTAGTGTATGTAAAGTATCCAGCACAATAGACATTCAGAGAATATTCTTTCCCTTTCATCTTTCTTCTTCATTGACTATTGAATCAAACCTTTAAAATCCCTTTCTTCTGCTTTCATTAATTAATTTATTTAGTCAGTCATTAGATGGATATTTATTGAACTCCTGCTGTATATCAGGAATTGGACAGTGGGAAGTGGTGAACAAGGCCTAGTTGTAGGTTACAGTCCAGTGGCTAGTAATTCTCCTTATCTCCAGTTATTAAAATTGTATTGCTACTTCAGGGTCCCTGCCTACCATCACCACATCCTTGAAATTTTTGCCTAAGCCTCTCCCTATATCAAAAGATGGAAAGAAAAATCCAAAAGTGATTTCTCCCTCCTGATTTTTCAAAGCGTATTAATGATATTTTATGTGTTGTATTCTACCATAGTCAGTTCTGTTGTATTTATGTACATTATGTACATATTCAAGTTCCTTTTTTAGGTTTTCAGATCTGTATTAGAAGCTCATTTATCTTTGTATGACTCATAAATCAGTGATTGAAATTATAGAAGTAATGAGCAGTATCACTCCTTCAAAGGCATTTTAGAAAATTTATGGAGGAATTTTTGGTTGTGACAATGATTGATCTTTTTTGAGACAAGATCTGACTCTATCACACAGGCTGGAGTGCAGTGTACACTAGCATGATCACAGCCAGCTCAGTGCAGCCTCAACTTCTTAGGCTCAAGTGATCCTCCTGCCTCAGCCCCTCAAGTAGCCAGGACTACAGGCATGCGCCACCACACCTAGCTAGTGTTTTTGTATCTTTTTGTAGAGATGAGGGCTCCCTATATTGCGCAGACTGGTCTCGAACTCCTGCACTCAAGTAATCCACCCACCTTGGCCTTCCAAAGTGCTGGGATTACAGGCATGAGCTACTGCATCTGGCCAGTTGTCACAATGATTGGAAGGTACTAGTGGAATTAGTGAGGAGAGGCCAATAATGGAGATTTCTTTCAGTACTTAGAGTAATCCCTCAAAATAAATAGTTGTCTCTAGATGCCATGCTGCATGCATGTAGTCCCAGCTATTCAGGAAGCCACTGAGATGGGAGGATCACTTGAGTCCAGGAATTTGAGGCCAGCCTGGGCAACATAATGAGACCTTGTCTCTGAAACAAGTAAGTAAATAAAATAGTTTTTCTGAGTTCCACATAACTTTCAAATGTTCTTCCAGATGTTTAATGTAAGTGAAAAACTTGTTCTTAATGTAAGTGAAAAACCTAGAGCCTAAATCCATTTTTATATATAAACAGTAGATATATTTTTACACAATTTTAATATATACTGAGCTTTCCTGGAATGTATTTATCACCTATATAAATAAAGGAAAGATTGTACTTTGCTTTCTTCTGAACTTTACTGTCTTGGTCAATGTTTCAGAAAATCAAATCACCAAGACAGTATCACTCATGGTGTATTGTGTTTGAGTCACCAGTAACACAACTGTATCAGTCTGTTTTGTAGCTGCTAAATTTAAAATGATTAGTAAGTGTGGACATTCAGTTTTAATTCATTGTCTCCTTATGTCATGCCCACGTATTTACCTCTAGAAGTACATATTACTTCTTTCTAAATATAAATGACTTTCCTTTAATTTTTCCTATATGTGTCAATTAAAGCATTATATTAATGGTTTAAAATTATTTGTATGGATATGTTATATTGTCTAGGTCCTTTATTTCAAGATTTAAAAGAGGGCATTGAAAAATACTAGTTACGGCAGGGAGCAGTGGCTCATGCCTATAATCCCAGCACTTTAGGAGGCTGAGGCAGGTGGATCACGAGGTCAAGAGATCAAGGCCATCCTGGTCAACATGGTGAAACCCCACCTCTACTGAAAATACAAAAATTAGCTGGACATGGTGGTGCACGCCTATAGTCCCAGCTACTCGGGAGGCTGAGGCAGGAGAATTGCTTGAACCCAGGAGGCAGAGATTGCACTGAGCTGAGATCATGCCATTGCACTCCAGCCTGGGTAACAAGAGCGAAATTCCATCTCGAAAAAAAAGAAAGAAAAAAGAAAAATACTAGTTATAAAAAGTTATATAGGTCTACTAGTTTATGGCTTCTGGAGTCTGACAGATGCAAAATTTGCTTGTAAAATATATATTTCATCTTTATTGGACATTAAATTCTTATCTTCAGGGAAAGTGTTTATCACAAATATCCAGACAATTTAAATAAAATTAAGTTGGATGAAAGCACTAAAAATTTGTTACAAACCAGAAAAAAAGAGTATATGTAAACTTTATTAAATTTACACAGACACAAGTTGTTATATTTTTTAAATCTCTAATATAACAGACTTTGGTTAATGACTGAGAATCTCCATTTTTTTCTTTATGATAGTGTATACAGAACTTTAATTTTTTTTTTAATTTAACTCTTGTTTTATGTGGATAATAAGGTTATTCTTCTTGTGGTTTTAGTGATTTTAGTTTACAATCTTTAAATCAGTTTAGATATTGTAAGTATAGTTTTTATTGCTGAGTGTGTAAGATATGTTTTACAAACTAACATACAGAACCACATGGCTTTATTCTGGTATGATACATGTTAGTTCTTAATGCCTTGTCTTCAGCTCTAATAGGATTGATTATGTTGTATCTTACCATTGCCTTTTTTGGACTATTTCATAGACAGAACTAGAAATTATAGTTATATAAAGCTGTTCTAGCACAGGCTGGAAAGTAGGTCATTGTGACGGAGTATACTAAACCGTCCACTGGTTGCTATAGCAATGACCTACTTTAGGAAAATATTTCTGTTGATTCATGTTGAAGTCATCTTTTGGAAATGGTATAAGGAAGCTTACTGCATATAATTCTTAATAGATAGTGATCTCTAGAGGAAAAAAATCCTTAAAATGTTTAAAGTGAAGAAATATCTTCTGTCACCTAATACCTCTTTAGTTTATTTTAAAGTGGTGCATTCAGTATTGCAATTAAATAATATGAGAACTGTGCTTATATGTAGGCAGTACAATTATATGAAGGGATATAGTGAGTTTTACTATCATTTGACCTGTTTAAAAAGCAATCTGTTGCATGTAGTTAATAGCATTATTAACTGAGCCTTCTAATGGGTGTAGTTGAAGAAAATAATATATATGCCAAATTGGAGAAGATTGGAAAGTACGTTCCTGTTAAAATGATGTCATATGTATTTTCAATAGAATATATTAAAAATAAACCATTTGTTTCATTCAATATTGAGTGTCTCAGAGCACATGCATATCTATTACATTAAGGTTGAACTTGGTGTGTTCTTTGAAACACACTGAATCTGAATTTTGACAGATCTAATCATTTTCCCAGTTAAGGGTAAAGGATTGAGCATTAGATTTTGTACATTTTTTAAGTAACATTATTCATTTAGGATTAAAAAGAAACCACACCCAAACTGAGTTGATACTTTGAACCTGGGCTATTGAAGGTATTATCAAGGAAAATTTATATGCTTTAGAGATTAGCTGAGTCTTAATTGCATTGTACTTTGTTTTATAATATTCATAGTCACACTGACCTTGCCACTGGGAAAGGTTTCCTTCAAATTGTAGTTCAGAGTCACATTCAGATGAAGTTGTGAGTTCAAAGTAATTCTGTATACAGGTGTAGGCATCTAACTAATTCATGGTTTCTTTTGTCATGCCTAAGTATTTATACATAGATATACATGGAGTGTTTAAAAAAAACACACATACACAGGAATTATTCTCAAGGGAAAATAACTTCTGTTTAATACATATCTACCATGTAATAGAGACCCTACTAGGTGATTTTACGAGGCTTCTAATCTTTTCAACAGTTATACAAGACATCCATACTAGGTCATTTAATCCTATTTCTAATCTTTTCAACAAATTATACAAGGCATATAATGAGATTTGTTTGCCAAATATAGAAACCAAAGTGTAGGTTAAGAAAACTGTAGGTAGGGCCAGGTGTGGTGGCTCATGCCTGTAATCCCAGTACTTCGGGAGTCTGAGGCAGGCAGATCACCTGAGCCTGGCCAACATGGTGAAACACCATCTCTACTAAAAATACAAAAAATAATTAGCCAGATGTGGTGGCATACTGCTGTAATCATAGCTGCTTGGTAGGCTGAGGCACAAGAATTGCTTGAACCCGAGAGATGGAGGCTGCAGTGAGCTGAGATAGTGCCACTGCACTCCAGCCTGGGCTACAGAGCAAGACCCTGTCTCAGAAAGAGAGAGAGAGAGAGAGAGAGACTGATTTAACTTGAAATCCATCAGGAGGAGGTTTTATTATATATATATGATAGCTATAATATGAGGTAACATTTTTTCATCCTCTGAAGGACATAATGTACCTCAGAGGTTCAGAAGATGGAGAAGTGACTTTTACCTAGAAGATTTAAGATTAGTGAGATATGAACTTAAAGGAATGAGAATTGGTAAAGGTATTCCAAGCCAAGGAAAGAGCATGGAGCAAATTCCAGGAGATTGAATGTATGGTGAAAGGTTTGGTTTGGTGTGAGAGAAAGGGGTGGTGTGAGACAAGAAATGAACTTAGAACCCTAGGTTAGTAGCCAAGCAAAATAATTTGTTGTGTATTGTATAGGGAATGAGTCTTTGAAAACCTTTGTACAGGAAGTTGGGCCTCAGAAGATTTGGAATTGCTTATAAAATGAATTAGAATGGAGAGAGATTGATAGTAGGCAGATCTATTTTAAGGCATTGCAGTAGATAATACAAGCAAGAGACAATACAAACTAGAATTATTATAGCAAAAATAGAACTGGATAGGAAAGAGAACACTAAAAGGCAATAGATAACATATGATTGTACTTACTATGGACAGGCACTATTCTAAGAACTTTGCGTACGTTCATTTATTTAATTGTCACGAACAGTGCTATGAGACAGGTCCTATTACTGTCCTAATTTTACAGATGAGGAGACTAGATAAGACTTTCAGGATTGATTTAAGGATAGTAATTTGTTGATAGACTTGTTAAATTATGGGACATCTGTGCAATGGAATACTATGAAACTATGAAAATTGATGCCATAGAAGTATGTTCATTGCTTTGAAAAGATATTCACTATGTATTAAACCAGGTATACAGTAGATATAGCATATCTCATTTTTCTTCTACTTTAAAGAAATGTACACTATCAATTTTAAACTCTTTTATGAGGTTAAAAGAAATGTGTTTTGTTTTTCTCTTTCTCGCCCGTATCTCAAACGCCCACTCCTTAATGGGTAGATATGATTAATAGCTTGGTAAGTATTTTTCCAATTATTTTCTTGTGCACATATAAACAAAAGTAGATACAAGTAATGTAAATTTTATTTTATTAAAGTAGCATATGCAAATAGTTTTAAAAGCCCTATAACAAAGAACAGCATCATAGTATGTTCTACTTTATCCTTCTTTTCCTTTTCTTCACAGATCTTTTCTACTTAAAATATTTGATTACAAAGTACCTATATTATTTTTAAAGTGCTTCTGTTTTTTAAATCTGTGCAATTTTTATTTGAAATTAGGGATATAAATTATATCTCTGGAAGAAGAAAACAATACTTAAATATAACTTTTATTCCTTTGTTTCATGAAGTTCCAAAACAAAATTAATTCTTTGGTTGCAAAACTTTTCTCATTATAACACATTACTTCAGTCCATATCATTCTGTGCATTTGTTTGGTTCATATAATGTTTATTAAGGCCAGGCATGTGATGGCTTATGCCTGTAATCCCAGCACTTTGGGAGGCTGAGGTGGGAGGATCACTTGAGGCCAGGAGTTCGAGAGCAGCCTGAGGAACGTGGACAGACCCCACCTCTACAAAAACTACAAAAATTACCTGGGTGTGCTGGCGTACTCGTGTGGTCCCAGTCATTCCGGAGGCTTAGGTGGGAGAATTCAGGGCTGCAGTGAGCCATGATTGCACCACTTCATTCCAGCCATAGCGACAAAACAAGATCCTGTCTCAAAAAAAAAAAAAAAAAAAGAATGCTTATTAAAAGCATTCATGCTTATTCATCCTATTAAGAAGAAAGGGAAAGATAAAGAACCGATTATTAATTCATACTTAATTCTTCATTTGATGAATTAATCATGTCCTTTTGGTTTATTTCTTTTCCCATTTTACTGTCTGTCATTGAACTCTTGTACCACATAGAATTGTTTTGACCAAAAAGTTGAATGTGGAGAACTCTTGCTGTTCTCGATTCTTCCTCACTTCTGGTGGGGAAGATTTTGAAACTAATGATACAACAGAGATTAGGGGATTATCATTGCCTTAAATTACCCCTCCAGGCATTTAAGTTTTGTACTGTTTCAATTTAAGAAAACTTAAAATTGCTAGTTCTTTCAACTTCTTAATTTCTGATCTGTGTAAAAACTCTTTGATCTTTGTTCTGTCTAGTAACTCTTCTTACCAAGCAAATACATAAAATTAGATGCTTCCCAGTAAACTTTTGTAACCAGACATGACAAATTATTCATAGTTGGAGATAATTTTATTAAACTCAGATGCTTTTATATCACTATGCATCTTGACAACAACAGTCTTCTCACCTGAAGTATTTGTACATTGGTAGTGGTGGGTTAGAGTGGGGATCAGGTGTTAGGGAGGTGACTCCAAACCAAGGCAGAAAAGGGATGAGATGAAATATAAATGTGAGGATAGAAGGGTTTGCTTCCTATTTTAGACTTCCTAAGGTGAAATGGTGAGATGTCCCTAACACCCACCATGAGACTTCCTAAGGTGAAATTGTGGGATGTCTCTAACACCATAAGAACCCTAGAAGAAAACCTAGGCAAAACCATTCAGGACATAGGCATAGGCAAGGACATGGCTAAAACACCAAAAGCAATGGCAACAAGAGCCAAAATAGACAAGTAAGATCTAATTAAACCCCAGAGCTTCTGAACAGCAAAGGAAACAATCATTAGAGCGAACTGGCAACCAACAGAATGGGAAAAATTTTTTTGCAATCAATCCATCAGACAAAGGGCTAATACCCAGAATCTACAAAGAACTAAAACAGATTTACAAGAAAAAAAAACCCATCCAAAAGTGGGCAAAGGATATGAACAGACACTTTACAAAAGAAGACATTTATGAGGCCAACATATGAAAAAATGCTCATCATCACTGGTCATTAGAGAAATGCAAATCAAAACCACATTGAGATACCATCTCACACCAGTTAGAATGGCAATCATTAAAAAATCTGGAGACAACAGATGCTAGAGAGGATGTGGAGAAATAGGAGCACTTTTACACTGTTGGTGGGAGTGCAAATTAGTGCAACCATTGTGGAAGACAGTGTGGTGACTCCTCAAGGACCTAGACATTGAAATACCATTTGACCCAGTAATCCCATTACTGGGTATATACCCAAAGAATTATAAATTGTTCTATTATAAACACACATGAACACGTATGTTCATTGCGGCACTGTTTACAATAGCAGAGACCTGGAACCAACCCAGATGTCCATCAACGATAGACTGGATAAAGAAAATGTGGCACATATACACCATGGAATACCAGGCAGCCATAAAAAACAACGTGGATAAAGAAAAGGTGGCACATATACACCATGGAATACCAGGCAGCCATAAAAAGCGAGTTTGTGTCCTTTGTAGGGACATGGATGAATCTGGAAACTTTCATTCTCAGCAAACTGACACAAAAGCAGAAAACCAAACACTGCATGTTATCACTCATAGGCGGGTGTTGAACAATTAGAACACGTGGACACAGGGAGGGGAGTGTCACATACTACAGTCAGTTGGGGAGGGCTAGGGGAGGGACAGCAGGTGGGTGGGGAGGGATAATGAGGGGAGAAATACCAGATATAGATTATGGGGGGATGAAGGCAGCAAACTGCCTTGCCATGTATGTACCTATGCAACATTCCTGCATGATCTGCACATGTACCCCAGAACCTAAAGTACAGTAAATATATACGTATAGCACTGTGACTCTTTAAGCTGTACAGATGGTGCTCCTAAAGGGGAAGAAGTGTCAGACCTGACTAGTGTACTTATGTTACTAATAACTACAGTTGTAAAAAATCAACAAGACTTATTTGGTGAAATGATGGAATCAAAATGGGCAAGGAGAACAAAATTATCTAGACCAAGCAACTTTTTAGAACAATCTGTCCAGGAGAACTTTCTGCAATAATGGAAATTATCTGTAGCTATACTGTTCAGTATGGTAGCCACTAGCTATACATGTGGCTGTTGAGGGCTTGAAGTGTGGCAAGTGTGACTAAGGAACTGATTTTTAAACTTAATTAACTTAAATTGCTACATGGGGCTTTTGATTACCATATTGGTTAGTACACTTCTAGAATATGCCTTTCCCTGCTTCTTAATCACTCCTCTTCACAAGTAAGACATAATCACTATTCTCAAAGACCATGTGGCAAACAAATACTCAACCTTAATAAGAAGAACATAAAAGAAGCAAAATAGGAAATAAGATATGTCCAGCTGAAAAGAATAGAATCTAGATGAAGATTAACATGAGGCAAACAATAAGATTGGACCTTCGATGGGTGATATCTCTTTTAAATTTGCTCTTTGGGAGTGTTCCATTTCTTCACAGCAGAAAATGCACAGTAAGCAGTCTTGTGGTACTGCCCCAGAATTTTCCTAGATATTTGTCATGTGTAAGCCTTGTTACTACTTATTTCATTAATAAAGTCTATAGTCTCCACCCCCACTCCATGGAACGTTTTCTTTTTTTTAAAAGTTAATATGGCATTTTCTACATTCAGAGAATTAATAGCCACATAATTTGGCATCTATTTACTATTAGTTTCTTTTTTAAATAGATTAGAAACTTAAAAATGGGCATTATGATTTCAGTCTCTTAAATGATTATAATATTACAAAAACATACTCATATTCTTTTTTTCTTTTTTTTATACCCTCAGATTCTTTTTTACCTTCATATTCTTAAATTATTCTCTTGCCTCATTCATTACATAAGACATTTTTGGTTTTTTTCCCTCCTGCAGAAGATTGTCTAGATTTTTCAAGTTTCTTTCTATGTGAAAAGCCATTTTCATATATAAAATATTTCATCAATTTTAAACAATGAAATCGTTTCATTTAATTACTTTGATACTTCTTTATATATTTTTATGTTCACAAATTAAATTTTCACTAATCACTTTAATAAAAATTACTGATTTTATTCAGGACTTCATTAAAATACTAGGTAATTTGTGCTATAATTAAAAAATACATACTGGTATGGTTTTTGAAAAGAGTAATTTATAAATCAATAAGAGGTAATAAGATAAAAGGTTGGCATTTCAACTTATATAACATGATTTTGTAATACTTTATATTCTAAATATATATTTTTAATAATTTAATATTTTCTTCTCTCTAGATTTTTGCTTCAATGTCTTGAAGATCTTGATGCCAATTTACGAAAGTTAAACTCTCGTCTCTTTGTGATTCGTGGACAACCAGCAGATGTGTTTCCCAGGCTTTTCAAGGTAATTTGAAAAATATTTGCATAAAGTAATTTTTCTCAGATAATATTACATACTTGATAAATAAGGCCTTTTGGCTAATTTAAAGTATAAAGAATATAAGTATTTTTAAGTAAATATTTTGTGTGTTTTTTTCTTTAATTAAAAAGCTAAACGTGGTAAAATCAGACAGTGGAAAATAGTTTACAATGAAAAGTTCAATCTTTCTTCTGCCTTAAACTGCTAGTTCCCCTCCTAGAAACAGCAACTACTACCAGTTTCTTATGTATTCAATTCCAGTTTCTTATGTATCCGATTAGAAATACTCTGCATAAACAAGAATTTTTTTATGTATGTATATATATACATACATACACACACACACACACACACACACACACCTTTATATCCATGTGTTTGTGTCTGTTTTACTATGCTTTGTTAAAAGTTGAAGTGACACACTATACATACCATTCTCTGCCATGCTTTTTTCACATAACCATATATTTTGGAAATTGTTCCATATAATTTCTTTAGTCTTTCAGATGACTTCATGATATTCCATTGTGTAGATGGCTATAATTTTTTTTAAGTAGCTTTATCTGAACATTTAATTATTTTCTCTGTAGGCCTTTTGCTAATACAAATACCAGTGAACATACTTGTCCACATTTACAAATATTTGCTTACATGGGCCAGTCCATTTCTGGGATAATTCTTAAAAGATTTTCTGGGTCAAAGGGTTGTAACAGTGGACATTTTACCAATACAACAGAATTTGTAGCTTTTTTTTTTTTTTTGAGATGGAGTCTCACTGTTGTTGCTTAGGCTAGGGTACAATGGTGCGATCTCGGCTCACTGCAACCTCTGCCTCCTGGGATCAATTGATTCTTCTGCCTCAGCCTCCTGAATAGCTGGGATTACAGATGCCCGCCACCATGCCTGGCTAATTTTGTACTTTTAGTAGAGACGGGATTTCACCACGTTGGTCAGGCTGATCTCGAACTCCTAACCTCAGGTGATCCACCTGGCTCGGCCTCCCAAAGTGCTGGGATTACAGGCATGAGCCACTGCGCCTGGGCCTGTAGTGCTTTTTAAAAAACCTAGTAGGATCTTAAAAATCTTTTAAAATGTTTAAGATACCTGGTCTTATTCCTTCCCTTTTTTCCACATGAAAAAATTAGGCCTAGAGAGTAAATGAGTTGCCCAAGATCATACAACTAGCTCATGGAAATGCCCAGACCAGAAACTCTGTTTCCTCACTGTCCTTTTTATGTTTACCCCTTCCTGTTTATCATTGCATTAGTCTGTTCTCACATTGCTGCAAAGAAATATCTGAGACTGAGTAATTTATAAAGAGAAGAGGTTTTATTGGCCTACGGTTCTACAGGCTGTGCAGGAAACATAGTGGCTTCTGGGAAGACCTCAGGAAACTTACAATCATGGTGGAAGGTGAAGGGGAAGTGAGAATTTCACATGTCTAGAGCAGGAGGAAGAGAGGAGCAGGGAGGTGTCACATTTAAAAAAAAACAGATCTTGTGAGCACTCACTGTCAGTGTACCAAGGGGGAAATCTGCCCCCATGATCCAGTCATCTCCCAGCAGGCCCCACTTCCAACATCGGGGATTATAGTTCAACTTGAGTTTTGAGTGAGGGCGTTGATCCACACTATATCAACTACTAGTGGAGTTTGTAAATGTATATGTGGTTTTTCTTCAAGCATTTGATTCATCAAATTTTTGAAATAGCAATGTTTCTATTTCTATTTCTTAATGTAGAAGAGAACAGCTCCTTTCTGTGAATGAGAAGAATCCCAGTGCTGGGAATCAAGTCAACATTACTTAGACCTTTTTTTTTTTTGCTGGTATAAAAGACATTTAATGTTAGTGAAAATTTACATTCATTAAAGATCATTCACAACTATAACTACATCAAGTTAGAATTTAACCTAGGTATTTGGGAGAGTTCTAACAAGAAAGCATATCCAAAGCAATGATAATAATTTATCAGCAACTCATTAATATAAGAGTGTGTGTGGATAATTGTTTAAATGTTATCTCTAAATCTATTTGATATAAGTAAAATGAATCCTAAGTGGAGTTGCCTTTTTTGTTGTTTGGGGTTGGGGAGACAGGGTTTCGTTCTGTTGCCCCAGCTGTAGTGCAATGGTGCCATCATAGCTCACTGCAGCCTCGAACTCCTAGGCTCAAGTGATTCTAGGACTATAGGATCGAGTAGCTGAGACTACAGTTGGTACCACCATACCCAGCTAATTCTTTTTTTTTTTTTTGATAGTCTTGCTATGTTGCCCAGGCTAGTCTTAAACTTCTAGCCTCAGGCAATACTCCCTCATCCTCCCAAAGCACTGGGATTATAGGCATGAGCCATAGCACCTAGCCCTAGTTGCCTTAAAATAACAAAATTCTCATTTACTTGTTTTTTGAACCAACATTTTTCAAACCAGCAAGTGTTTTGTGTTCTTTGTTTTGAGATTTCTTCTACCTAAAATAGCACATTATTGGGCCAAACTGTCTTCTGCATTTAAATGATGTCCTATCTTATCAATTTGCCAAAGGGGAATGGGTTTCCACATAGGCCATAATATACAAATACATGAACACATACGTATACATATAGTGCTTATTTTATTCGGATTTTTTTCTTCAGCTACCTATAGTAGTCTGTATAAAATGCCATTTATGGAAACTTCCTTTTAGATTTATTTACTATATCTCGAGCCATGGAGGGAATTGCTTTTCGATTGAATTAATGTTTTGATTTTTACTTTTTACTTATGGGTTCAACATGCATGTTTTTTTTTAAAAAAAAAAAAAAGGCTAAAAGGATATACAATTAAAAGCATATCTCCCCCACCCTCACCCTAACCATTATAACCACAGTTTCTCTGAGGGAGAAGATTCTTCTATCATTAACTAGCTGAGTCACTTAGTTAGTGTCTCAGGTTTTATGGTTCTAGTACAGCAATTAGTGAGGAGTTTTAATAGGCAATCTTGTGTTCCATATTGGAGGTAAGGCTAGTTTAGACCTGGTAACAGTGCCCTTAGTTAATTGGGATGGTTGTGGCAGTGGCTTCTGTACTGATACCTCCCCTAGTATGGATCCTTCTTCTGATGTCATTCACTCAGTTTACTCTGTTTATAAGGAGTGGATTCAGGACTGGGTCAGAACATTTTTATACACACATAGGTAAACACACACACACACACACACACACACACACACACACACATATAAAATAAACTATTGCCATTTTTTTCTGGCATTTTTTACTTAGTTTTTTTTCCTAAGTTAAACTCTGACTTAATATAGGTTAACAAGATGGCTTTTTCTAGGCCCTGCAGAAACTTTTAATAAAGAGTTTAAATTATTGGTTTTAGAGACTAGGTACATAATTAATATTTATCTAGATTTTTAAAAAACATTCTCATTGTATGTATTTCTCTTTTTAAAATTTTTTTTTTTTTTTTTTTTTGAGAGAGAGTCTCGCTCTATTGCCCAGGCTGAATTACAGTAATGCTGTCTTGGCTTACTGCAACCTCTGACTCCCAGGCTCAAGCGATTCTTGTGCCTCAGCCACCCAAGTAGCTGAGATTATAGGCGAGCACCACCACACCTTGCTAATGTTTATATTGTTAGAAAAGGTTTCACCAATTGGCCAGGCTGGTCTCAAACTCCTGGCTTCAGGATCCAGGAGTGATCCACCTGCCTTGGACTCCCAAAGTGCTGGGATTACAGGTGTGAGCCACTGTGCCCAGCCTCATTATATCTAAGAAACAGAGATACATGGCTAAAGTCTATAGATGGCCACAGTGAAGGATTTTAAAATATTTTGTTCAAAATCACAGAATAAAAGAACATATAAAGCCACCAACATTTTTCAACAGTAAAATTTATATTAGCTTTTTTAAGTTACTTGGATCTTGCTTTATTAATTCACGACACATGCTTGATAAAATGTATTCAACAGATACTGATTGGGTGCCTGCTATATACAAGGCTATGTCTGAAGTAGTGGAAGGACACAGATAGTAAACAAATAAGTAAATGTACAATGTCAGATGGTGATACATGCTGTAAAGAGTAAAATGTGGGATAGTAAATGCTAAGGTGAGGAGAAGTTAGGTACTTCATATGGAATCACAGAAGTTCTTACTGATAAGGTGACATTTGAGCAAACATATGCAAAGAGTGAACCATGCAACTATTTGGGGTGTGGTATATTATATCCACAATATTTTGCAGCTCTTTCCATCAAAAGGTAGTTTCCCACCCCCTTGAATCTGAGTTGCCCTTATAACTTGTTTTAACCAAGTGTCAAAGAAGACATTGTATGAATTGCAAATCCTAGGCCTTAAGTGACCTTTTAACTTCTACTTTTCCCCTCTTAGGATGCTCCTTCTATCATGTAAGAAAGCCTGGGGTAGAATATCTAACTTTGGGAGGCCACATATAGACAGTGGATCAAACAACAGCCAGCACCAAAGTCTGAGATGTGAATTTCACTATCTTAGGTACTCGAGCCCCAGCCAAACTGCCAGCGAATTGCAGCCTCATCAGCAGATCCAGGTGAAACCAATAAAGAACCATCCAGTTACCTGAAAGAATTTTGGGAATTAATAATTCCACTAAGCTAACTCAACATGGGGAAGGAGCATGAAAGGCAGAGGAAACAGCAGTTAACAAAGGACTTGAAATAGACATGTGCATGATTTGTTTAGGAAACAATAAGAAGGCCAATATCTAGAGCACAGTGAGTGAAAAGAAGAAATGGCATCAGAGAGGTGGTTGGAAGCCAGATCACAGGGGTTTATAGATCATGTTATAGACTTTAGCCTATACTCGGAGTGAAATGGATGCCATTGGAGAGTTTTGAATAGAAGAGTGACATGATTTCTCCCATGATTTAAAAGAATCTCTCTGGCTGTTTGTGCAGTATACAGAGGGGAGTGGACGTATTGCAGAAGTAGAAGCAGAAAGATCAGTTAGGAAGCCATGGCAGTTATTTAGGAATAAGATGATGGTGACCAGGACCAGGGTAGCTGTAGAGGTGTTGAGAAGTGGTAGAATTTTGGATATAATAGAGGCTATAAGGTTTGCCTATATGTGATACTTGAGAGTCAAGGAAGCCTCTAGTTTTTTATCCTGAACCCATGGCAGGATGGATTGTCATTTGATGGAGTAACAAAGACTATGGAGGAACAAGTTTGAGGAAAAAATAAGGAGTTCATTTTATAAATTTTTAGTTTGGGATGCCTTTTAGGCATCTTAGTGTACATGTTGAGGAGGCATTCAAGTCTAGTGCTCAGGGAGTAGTCTAGACTAAATTTAGAACTCTTCAGTATATAAATAGTAGTTTAGACTCTAAGACTAGAGTTATGAAAAAGAAAGATAGGTGGATGGATGGATGGATAGAAATTTTTAGAGTTTTACCTTCTTTGTATTTGGATTTTTTGTGAGATAGCTTAACACTTTTATGTTAATTATACTGTTTAATTGACTGTCAATTTGAAAATGAATGCTTTCTCCTAGGACATTTGTGATTTACAGCTTTTAGTTTACTATCAAATTTTACATTTCTTAATTATTTTCACAGTATATTATGACTTAAGAACTTTCCAAAAAATTGCTGGGGAGTGCACTCCCTCACTCACTCTCGCTCACATGAGTTATTTCTTTTGTTCTTTCTGTTTCTTTCTCTCTCTCCCTTTCTCCTTCCTTCCTTCCCTCGTTCCTCCCTCCCTCCCTCCCTCCCTCTG
>PVKP010037958.1:0-21250 GCA_004027715.1 Plecturocebus donacophilus
TCTCTGTATTTCCTGGACTTGAATATTGGCCTGCCTTGCTAGGTTGGGGAAGTTTTCCTGGATAATATCCTGAAGAGTATTTTCCAGCTTGGATTCATTCTCTTCATCACATTCAGGTACACCTATCAAACGTAGATTAGGTCTTTTCACATAGTCCCATATTTCTTGGAGACTTTGTTCATTCCTTTTGACCCTTTTTCCTGTCATCTTGTCTTCTCGTTTTATTTCATTGAGTTGATCTTCGACCTCTGATATCCTTTCTTCTGCTTGGTCAATTCGGCTGTTGAAATTTGTGCATGCTTCGCGAAGTTCTCATGTTGTGTTTTTCAGCTCCATCAATTCACTTATGTTCTTCTCTAAGTTGTCCATTCTCGTTAACATTTCGTTAAATCTTCTTTCAAGGTTCTTAGTTTCTTTGCATTGGGTTAGAACATATTCTTTTAGTTCACAGAAGTTTCTTATTATCCACCTTCTGATGCCTGATTCTGTGAGTTCATCACACTCATCCTCCGTCAAGCCGTGTTCTCTTGCTGATGAGGAGCTGGGATCCCCTGTAGGAGGAGAAACATTCTGATTTCGGATGTTCTCAGCCTTTTTGCACTGGTTTCTTCCCATTTTTGTAAATTTATCCACCTGTCGTCTTTGTAATTGCCGACTTTCAGATTGGGTCTCTGAGTGGACATCCGGCTTGTTGGTTATGAAGTTTTTTCTGTTTCTTAGTTTTCCTTTGGAGGGCGCCCCTTCGCCACAGAGCTGGGCCTTCCCAGGTTCAGCTGTGCTTGCTCTCAGCCCTCAGCGCTTCCAATTGCTGTTCTCCTTGTGGGGATGGGACCAGCCAAACCCGACTGAAAGGGTACCCAGTCCCGTATACTCTGCACCGAGAAGCGCCATGCTGGGGTGCCAGCAAAACAGCGGCGCCGGCCGAAAGAGTCGTGCTGGCGACCCATGTGGCTCCTTCACCGGGAATCTCCCAGTTTGTGGGCATCAAAAATTCGTCTGAAATTGCGGCGTCCACTTGCTCTCTGAGCTTTCACTGGGAGCTACAATCCTGAGCTGCTGCTAAGCGGCCATCTTGGATCTCCCATTTTCCTAATTTTTGAACACAAAACACTTTAAAGACGTAGTACCCAAAGTTATTAAGTGGTAAAATACTAACATACCCTCAAAGAGATGAGAATAAACATACTTTTATCCAGATGTTAAATTGTTCCAAAATGCCCTGGCTGAGTATTTAATCAAGAAAACAAACATTTCCTTACACATGCCACAGTACAAACAGGAGACTATCAATATTCACAGAGAGAAAGCACTTACTAATTTGGGTCCCTTTTAAACCTCTTTAAGTTTATACTACCTTAATCCCTACCAGTAAAAATTATCATGAAGGATACATCATTTTCATTTATAAAACAAGAGTATAAAACTCCTCTGTAGCCAAGAAATCATTTGGAGGTTGCAAAAAGTCATTTTATTTTTTTTCTTTAAATAGAGTCTCACTCTATCTCCCAGGCTGGAGTGCAGTGGTGTGGTCTTGGCTCACCGCAATTTCTGTCTCCTAGGTTCAAGCAATTCTCTGCCTCAGCCTCCCGAGTGGTTGGGATTGCCGGCGCCCACCACCACCCACAGCTAATTTTTTTTTGTATTTTTAGTAGAGACAGGGTTTCACCATCTTGGTTAGGCTGGTCTTGAACTCCTGACCTCGTGATCCACCCACCTTGGCCTCCCAAAGTGCTAGGATTACAGGCATGAGCCATCATGCCCGGACTGATTTTAATTTATTAAGTAAAAATAGTAAGTTAAAAGAGCAAATATGTGATAAAATTTTGTTTTTATATATAAATAAGTATATTTTTCCCTTTATTAAGTGAAACATAGAATATTAAGATTGAATAACAGGTATGAATTATTTGATTAATTTAAGGAATCTTTTTTTATTTTTTTGAGACGGAGTTTTGCTCTTGTTGCCCAGGCTGATGTGCAATGGTGCAATCTCATCTCACCTCCACCTCCAGGGTTCAAGCTATTCTCCAGCCTCAGCCTCCTAAGTAGCTGGGATTACAGGCATGCACCACCATGCCTGGCTAATTTTTTTTAAATTATACTTTAAGTTCTGGGGTACATGTGCAGAGTGTGCAGGTTTGTTACATAGGTATACATATGCCATGGTGGTTTGCTGCATCCATCCCTCTGTCATCCACATTAGGTATTTCTCCTAATGTTATCCCTCCCCAGTCCCCCACCCCCACCCTCTGCTATTCCTCCCCTAATCCCCTCACCCACAGCAGGGCCCTGTGTGTGATGTTCCCCTGCCTGTTTCCATGTGTTCTCATTGCTCAACAATTTATGAGTGAGAACATGCGGTGTTTGGTTTTCTGTTCTTGTGTCAGTTTGCTGAGAATGATGGTTTCCAGCTTCATCCATGTCCCTGCAAAGGACATGAACTCATCCTTTATCATGGCTGCATAGTATTCCACAGTGTATATGTGCCACATTGTCTTTTTCCGGTCTATCATTGACAGGCATTTGGGTTGGTTCCAAGTCTTTGCTATTGTGCACAGTGCCACAATAAACATATGTGTGCATGTGTCTTTATAATAGAATGATTTATAATCCTTTGGGTATATACCGAGTAATGAAATTGCTGGGTCAAATGGTATTTCTAGTTCTAAACCCTTGAAGAATTACTACACTGTCTTCCACAATGGTTGAACTAATTCACACTCCCACCAACAGTGTAAAAGTGTTCCTATTTCTGCACATCCTCTCCAGCATCTGTTGTCTCCTGATTTTTTAATGATTGCCATTCTAACTGGTGTGAGATGGTATCTCAATGTGGTTTTAATTTGCATTTCTCTATTGACTAGTGATGACAAGCTTTTTTTCATATGTTTGTTGGCTGCGTAAGTGTCTTCTTTTGAAAAGTTTCTGTTCATATCCTTCGCCCACTTTTTGATGTGTTTGTTTTTTTCTTGTCAATTTAAGTTCTTCATAGCTCCTGGATATTAGCCCTTTGTCAGATGAGTAGTTTGCAGAAATTTTTTCCCATTCTGTTGGTTGCTGGTTCACTCTAATGGTAGTTTCTTTGGCTGTGCAGAAGCTCTTAAGTTTAATTCAATCCCATTTGTCTATTTTGGCTTTTGTTGTCATTGCTTTTGGTGTTTTAGTCATAAAGTCTTTGCCTATGCCTATGTCCTGATTGGTATTCCCTAGGTTTTCTTCTAGGGTTTTTATGGTGCTAAGTCTTATGTTTAAATCTTTAATTTTGTATTTTAGTAGAGACAGGGTTTCTCCATGTGAGTCAGGCTGGTCTTGAACTCCCGACCTCAGGTTATCAGCATGCCTCAGCCTCCCAAAGTGCTGGAATTACAGGCGCAAGCCACTGCACCCGGCCTAATTTAAGGAATGTTTTTAATTTTTGGAGACATTTTACTAAGATAAACAGAAATTTTTTAATCGACTTTTTACAGTAGAATAGTGTTAGATTTACAAAAAAATTGTGATAATAATACAGAGAGTTCTCATAGACCCTATAACCCAGTTTCCACTATTATATATTTATTATATTTATATTAGGTGTAACATAATATGTATTATATCCCACATTTTATATTACTATGGTTCAACTAGTTAATCAATACTGATATGTTATTATTAACTGAAGCCTGTGCTTTTTTTTTGGACTTCCTTAGTTTTTATCCACTATCCTTTCTCTAAACTAGGATCCCATTCAGGATTCTGTATTACATTTAGTCATCATGTGGCTTTAAGCTCCTCCTGGCTATAATAGTTTCTCAGAATTTTTCTTGTTTCATGTGACCTTGAGAGTTTAGAGAAGTATTGGTCAGGTAATTTGCATAATTTCCATAAGTTGGGGTTTTTCCTATTGCAGAGACCAGCTCCCACTATATCAACGTGGGTTTAAGATCTCTCAAAGTGATCGAGTGGTCGGTGAAAAAGAAAGAGAGACAAGGAAAAAGGTTTCCTTAAAGTTGGGCCCAGGGGGAGACACCACATAAAGCTGCTCCATGGATGTCTGACATTCCCCTGAAAACCTCAGTTTTTTGTTGTGCTCTTTCAATAGGGGAGGGGGAGCGAGGTTACATAAAGTTTCAGTGATAATTATACAAAAAGAATACATTTGCAAAAACTGGTGCACAAAAATCACAACGTGGTATTTTAAGAGCAGAACAATGTCACGATAACTTTCTGTGTGTCAGCACAGAAACCATACACCTTAGCAAGAATGTAGGTTAAACATAAACTTATGATTATCAGCAAGAACATACTGGGCTCCCAGCGACAGTGGGAACAGGATCTGACACAGGACAACCAGCCTGACCACAGAGCTGCAAGAGGAGTGGCCTCCACGCAGGCCTGGAGGAGCCGTGGGAGAAGAAAGGCTTTACATCCTCATCTCCACCACAGAGACAGACGCCCCTCACGTGTCCGTTTATAGGCTCTCCATAAGGGTCGCATTCCCTTTCCAGGGCCGTAATCAATATCCTTTTCCTGGGAAAGGAATCTGGGTGATAAGCCTCTCCATTACACGTCCGTGTGTAGGCTCTCTGCAACGAGAAGCCTATTACATGCTGTCATCTCTCTCCGGCAGTCAAGCTATGTGGTTAGTCCCTTTCACAGAGTTCCTGTTTTTACCAGAACAGTTCAGCAGAGCAAAAGTTACAAAGTGCAGCTCAGCAGAGCCAAAGTCACAAGTTGCAGCTCAGCAGAGCCAAAGTTACAAGTGACATCTCAGCTTTTCACGTTATTCCTAATTTTCTCAAATATCATCGATATAGTAAGTAACAAGCATCACAAAGCAAATAACTCATTTCAGGGAAACCAAATTCTAAGAGAATTTACAGGTTGAAAATCAACAATTTCTTCTTGTTATTTCAGATAGCTCAGGTTTTGACAATTCTTCCAGAAGCCTGGGGTTGCTCAGTCACCACAGAGGAGTCCAGAGTATTCCCAGCATTTCTGATGTTTTTCTCAGGGTTACACTTGCATCATGGGTTTTTGGAGGAAGACCACAGAGATAAAGTGCCACTCTCATCACATCATATCGAAGGCACATGCTGCCAACATTACTTATTATTTATGACGTTGACCTTAGTCACCTGGCTGAGGTCGCATTCAGGTTTCTCCACTGTCAAGTTCCTCTTTTCTCCCTTTTTTCCATATTGTGGTCTTTGGAAGGAAGTCACTAGGCACAGCACATACTCAAGGAGCCGGGATTCATGCTCCATTTCTGAGGCCAGACCAGCTACATAAATTATCTGGAATTCTTCAAAATGAGAAATTTGTCCCTTTTCCCCATATATTTATTTATTCCATCATTTGTTTATATCAGGATGGAATCAACTATTTATGTTATACTTCAGGTTATAATCCAGTATCATTTTATTTTGTTACTAAAATTGTCCCAGCTTTGGCCGTAGGGAGCTTTGTTGTGTGGTGATTTTATCCATTTGCCATCCTTACATCTTTTTCAAACACTTCCTGTTCAACCCTTCCCACTCATGAAACCTTGGTAACTGCTGCTAGAAATCTCTACTCAAATTTTACCATCTCTATATTTTCTGCCTCTTCCAGAATGACACAGAAATCAAATCAGACAACATATAGCCTGTTCCTGCTGGATTCTACCACTTAATATTCATTCAAGATGCATGCTCATCTTTGTGTGGTTTGGTAACTTGTTTTTATTGCTGAATAATATGAAGTAGTCTGATTGTACCACAGTTTGTTTATCCATTTACCTGTTGAAGGACATGGTGGTTACCTCCAGTTTGGGGAAATTATGAATAAGGCTGCTATAAATATTTGTCTGCAAAGTTTTTTGTGGGTATTCTTTTTTCAAACCAGTGAAAAAAGACTTAGAAGCACTGTTGCTGGTCATATGGCAAGAGCATGGTTGGCATTATCAGAAACTTCAAAACTGTCTTCCAAAGTAGCTGCACCATCCTGCTTTTCCACCAGCATCAACTGTTGTTGGCTTGAACCTGGGTAGCAGAGGTTGCAGTGAGCCTAGATCAAGCCACAGTGCATTCCAGCCTGGGTGACAGAGCGAGACTTCATCTCAAAAAAAAAGAAGAGTTTTTGTTGTTCTGCCTTCTCACAAGAAATTGACGTAATCAGGTTTTTAAAATTGTAGTCATTATAATAAGTTTTAGTCATATATCTAGTGACAAATGATGTTGGAAACCTTTCCATATGCTTATTGGCCATCTACATATCAGTTTTAGTCAGTGTCTGTTCATATCATTTGCCCATTTCTTGTTTCTGTGTTACTGAATTTTAAGAATTCTTGGTATAGTATGGATACAAGTCCTTTATCAGGAAGGGAATTTGAAATTTTTTCTCCCAGTCTGTTGCTTGTCCTTCACTTTCTTAACAATGTGACTTTTATTTTCATTCTTTTAACAATGTCTTTCACAGAGCAAATGTTTTCTAAGAAAGCCCAATTATTATTTTTCCTCCAGGAATTGTGCTTATGGCATTATGTCTATAAAATTATCACCAAACTTCAGGTCATACAGATTTTCTTATATATTTTATTCAAGAAGTTTGATGATTTTGCATTTTGCATTTGGATTTTTGGTCTCTTTTGAGTTCATTTTTGTGTAAGGTGTAAGGTCTATGTCTCAGCTCTCTTTTGGGGAAAGTGGACACATGGATGCTCAATCGTTCCAGCACCATCTGTTGAAAAGATGAGCCTTTCTTCCTTGAACTGCCTTTTTGCCTTTGTCAAAAAATCAGTTCACTATATTTGTATTGCACTACAGATGGTTCCCCCAACCTAAAACAGCTGGACCTCTGATTTATTTACTTTTTAATACTTTATGATGATGTGAAAGCTATACACGTTCAACAGAAACCAAACTTCCAGTTTTGAATTTTGATCTTTTCCTGGGCGAGCAATACACTGCACCATGCTCGCTTGTGGGGCTGGACAGTGACAGCGAACAACAGCTCCCAGTCAGCCGTGCAGTCGCAAGGGTAAATAAGTGACACTGCAGACTGCTGTGTTTTTGAGTACTGATGATTTTGCCCAACTGTGGGCTAAAGTGAGTGTTCTGAGTGTGTTTATGGTAAACTAGGCTAGGCTAACCTATGATGTTGAATAAGTTAGGTGTATTCAATACATTTTCAACTTACAATGGGTTTATCAGGAAGTAACCTCATTGTAAATCAAGGAACATCTGTATTGCTACTCTTTATCCTCTTCTATTAATCAATGTGTCCGTTTTTCCACCAGTACTGCATAGTATTGATTACTGTTACTTTGTAATAAGTCTTAAAATTGCGTAAGATGAGTCTCTTCCAACTTTATTCTTCTTCTTCAAAATTATGGTGAAATTCTAGGTCTCTTGCCTCTCCACATAAATTTTAGAATCAGTTATTTGATTTGTACAAAAAAGCTTGCTGCAACTTTTAATGAGACTGTGTTGAACAGATAAATTGAACTTAAGGTTGTCTATTTATTCTTGAGTGAATTTTGGTAGCTTGTGTCTTTCAAGAAATTGGTTTATGTCATTTAGTTACCAAACATATGGGGATTGAGTTGTTCATAGTATTCCTTTATTATCCTTTTAAGACCCACAGGATCAGAAGGGCTGATACATATCATTTTCATTCCTTATACTGACAACTTGTGTCTTCCCCCATTTTTTCTTGGTTAGCTTGGCTAGAGATTTGTCCATTTTATTGATCTTTGCAAAAAGCCAACTTTTGATTTTATTGTTTTCTTGTTCTTAATTTTGTTTATTTATGGTCTAATAATTATAATTTCCTTTCTTCTGCTTGCTTTAGGCCTAATTTGCCCTTCTTACTCTAGTTTCCTAACATGGAAGTTTAGATTATTGATTTTGGATCTTTTTCATTTTCAATATATGCAGTTTAATGCTATAGATTTCCCTCTAGCAGTCACTTTAGTTGTACCCCACAAATTTCAATATATTGAATTTTCCAGAAATCTCTTCCCCAAAACAGAAGCAGAAACATTTCCCAACTCATTTATAAGGGCAGCACTACACTAATACTGAATATCAAAACTAGATAAAAATACGACAAGAAATACATTTTATTTTGAGGCTTCTGCTTTGACCAATGGGTTTTAAAGGTGTGTTGTTAAACTACCAAATATTTGGACATTTTTCAACTCGTTTTCTGTTATTTACTCTTAGTTCAATTTCACTGTGATCTGAAAATCTACTTTGTATGATATCTATTCCTTGAAATATGTTAAGATGTGTTTTATTTTACCCAGAGTGGGGTCTGTCTCAGTGAATGTTCCACGTGAGCTTGAGGAGAATATGTGTTCTGCTGTTGTTGGATGAAGTCATCCATAGATGTCAATTAGAACTACTTAATCAAGGATGCTATTGAGTTCATGCCCACACTGATCATTGGTGAACTTACTCTATCACCTACTGGCAGAGGGATGTTGAGGGCTCCAACTAAAATAGTGGATTTGTCGATTTCTCCTTTCAGTTCTGTCACCTTTGTCTCATGTATTTTGATGCTGTGTTGTTAGTGCATAAGCATTTAGATCTTCTTGGAGAATTGTCTTCCTATTTGTGTAATGTCACTCTTTATCCCTTATGATATTCCGTTCTGTAGTCTGCTTTGTCTGAAATTAATATAGGTAATCTAGCTTTCTTTTGATTACTTCTAACATAGTACACCTATCTGAGTCTTAAAATTCCAATCTGACAAATTCTGCCTTTTAACTGCTGTATTTATACCATTCATATTTCAAGTAATTTTTGGTATAGTTGGGCTAAAATATACAATCTTTATAATGGCATTTTTCTTGTTTCATTTTTTTGTTTCTCTTTTTCTTTTTTCTATTTTTTTCTTACTTCAATTGACTATTTTATGTTATTCCATTTTATCTCTCCTTCAACCTATCATTTAAACTTCCATTTAAAACTTTTTAATAGTTGGTGTAGGGTTTACAATAAGCATTTTTAAATAATTTGCTTCCACCTCCAATAACATCACACCACTTCTGGGATCTTCCCTCCATCTTTTGTGATATTGTGCTCAATCATTTCACTTATCTATATTCTATGACCTTCCAATAGATTTTTCCTATTATTAACTTAAACAAAGTTATTTTATGTCAATTAAAAGTAAGAAAACTAAAATATTTTATTTATTCCTTCTCTGATGTTCTTCCTTTTTTTGTGGGCCAAAGTTTCTGATGTATTATTTCTCTTTGATCCAAAGTTCTTTTAACATTTCTTATAGGATAAGTCTACTGACATTGAATCCCTCCAGGCCCAAGAAGGATATTTTTCAAATCTTCACAATGAGAACCTGGTGAGGTTACTGGACTATGTACATGTGGATAGCCCCATCTGTCTTAGACCCTTAGGGCTCTTTACTCACCCACCCTGTACTTAGCCTCCAAACTCTGCCAAATAACCATTTAAATGTTGCCACCAGATGATACATTTCAAGGGCTTCTGTTCCAAGTAAGCAATCTTTGACCTTGTATTTCTCTGGATGTACCTGTCTGTCTGTCTGGATTGTAAGGTGGTGGTTTATCCTGCTACCTCAGCTATATGTCGGGCTCAAAAAAAGTCACAGATTTCAGTTGGTCCAATTTTTTCTTGTTGTAATTGTGGGGATACTTATTTTCAAGCTCTTTACATGCCAAAACTGAAATAGGAAGTTAAGGGTATCTTTAATCACAGTGACTTTCAATTTTCTGGTTAGTTTGAAAACTACAAACTACTAGTAAATATCTGTATTTAACTTTTTTTGTTTTACATTAATGGTGATCTATGTCTTTCAGAACTGAAAAACATTTTTTGCATTATATTATTAATCATTTTTCACTCAACATAATGTTTTTGAGATTCATCTATGCTTTTGCATCTATCATTAATGTATTGTTTTGATGGATGAGTATTATTCCATTGTAATAAATGTGTCACAATTAGTTTATCCACTCATCTGTTAAAGGGTGTGTGGTTGTTTCAGGTTTGGGGCTATTACAAATAAAACTGCTAAGAATATTTTTGTGCAAAGATTTGTATGATCATATAGTTCCATTGTGCCTAGATAAAAACCTTAGAGTGAAATGGCAAGGTCATATGGTATTGTATGTTTAACTTTTTAGGCAGCTGGTAAACTGCTCTCCATAGTGATTGCAAAATTTTACATTGATGTGGCAATGCATGAGAGTCCCAGATCTTCCACATACTCATCATTAACTGGTATGATCAGTCCCTTAACTACAGACAAACTAATAGGTGTCCACTGGTATCTCATTTGGTTTTAATTTGCATTTCTTGAATGCATCTTTTCATGAGCTTATTTGCCATTCACGTATCTTTTTTTATTTTTATTTTATTTTACTTTAAGTTCTGAGATACATATGCTGAACATGCAGGTTTGTTACATAGGTATATATGCACCATGGTGGTTTGCTGCACCCATCAACCCATCATCTAGGTTTTAAGCCCCCCATGCATTACGTATCTGCCCTAATGGTTTCCCTCCCCTTGCCCCCTGAACCCTGACAGGCCCTGGTGTGTGATGTTCCCCTCCCTGTGTCCATGTGTTCTCATTGTTCAACTCCCACTTATGAGTGAGAACAAGCAGTGTTTGGTTTTCTGTTCCTGTGTTAGTTTCCTGAGGATGATGGTTTCCAGCTTCATCCATGTCCCTGAAAAGGGCATGAACTCATTCTTTGTTATGGCTGCATAGTATTCAATGGTGTATAAGTGCCACATTTACCTTATCCAGTCTATCATTGATGGGCATTTGGGTGGGTTCCAAGTATTTGCTGTTGTAAATAGTGCTGTAATAAGTATATGTGTGCATATATCTTTATAGTAGAATGATTTGTGATCCTTTTGGTATATACCCAGTAATGTAATTGCTGGGTCAAATGGTATTTCTAGTTCTAGACCCTTGGGGAATTGCCACACTGTCTTCCACAATGGTTGAACTAATTTACACTCCCACCAACAGTGTAAAAACATTCCTATTTTTCCACATCCTTGCCAGCATCTGTTGTTTCTGACTTTTTAATGATCACCATTCGAACTGGTATGAGATGGTATCTCATTGTGATTTTGATTTGTATTTGTCAGAACCTATCCAATTGTATGCTTCAAGTGGGTAATTTATTTTGTATGTTGTATTATCATAAAGTTGATAATTGAACCAAATAATGTAATCCACACTTTTCACAGAACAGAAAAGGAAATTATAGAATTATCTGAGTATATCTCCCCTAAAAAGTGTGTAAAATTAAACACCTGAATTCAAGGTCAATATACAAAAATCAATCACCCCTCTGTATGTCAAGAAAAACAACTGAAAAAATGAAATTTGCAAAAATAAAATCGCATGCAGTAGCATCAAATCACATAAAATAAATATAAATAAATTTAATGTAATATTTACATGTCCTTTATACTGAAAACTATAAAATATGGCTAAGAAAATTCAACAAAGACTAAGTAAATTGAGATATGTTCATTTTGGAATAGAAACAGAACTGAAGAAGATTTATATAACTAGATTTAAAGACTTGCTACAAAGATCCAGTAATCAAAGCATTGTGGTATTGGCACAAGCATAACCAGGCTAAGTAAACAGAATAGCATCCAGAAGTATACTCACACATGATTGGTACCATAATTTTCAATAAAGGCACCAAAGAAATTTAACTGGAAAAGGTGAGTCTCTTCAATAAATGATGCTCAGTGTCTGAATATTCACATGAAAACAGGGACCTTCTCCCTCATACTATACAAGTACTAATTTCAGATGTATTATAGACCCAAATGTGGAAGCTAAAATCATGAAGCTGCTAGAATAGGCAAGAATATCTACATGACCTTCAGGCAGGCAAAGATTTCTTATTCAGGACTGGAAACTCACTAATCATATATTATCTATATGAATTTCCATGGATTTTTTCCTCCTACCATCATGCCTAAATTTGTGGAATCCTCAGCCCATAAAGACTCAAGGACCAAAGCCAAGTCTTTAGTCTTATCCTGAAGCAGACGTGACGCAGGTTAAAAGATGCCTAAGTCAGCACAAAGTTGATCTTAAATAGAATAATTTTCTGGGACTTTTAAAAAAAGTTCCTCAGCAGCGTGTCTTACTTGACAGCTCCCTTTGCAGAGAAAAATCTCTGTGGAAACCCAGAGAAGGAGTGATCCTTTGTCAGAAAGCTAGGCTATGGCTGAGACCAAGGAACCACTGAGGGAGGTTGAAAATCCCACTCATTGGGTGATTTATGACTCTGGAGATCTGATCAATGGAAGAAGGTCTTGGTGGACAGAGTTGCACCAGAGTCTATAAAAAGTTATGTGGTTGTCCTTTAACATCAAAGGCGGATTTTCCTGAAAGGCCAGCAGAAGAATAGAAAACTGTCCAGTTTCTCTGAGTCCCATCTCTGGTCATCCTTACTCTCCTTTCTCTATTTGCCTAATATGGGGCTTTCATGTAAGTCATTTACTTGAGCTCTGTGGTCTCATTTTTCCAGAGCAGGTTATGGTACCAAGGCAGGTTCTTGCTGGTCTTACAGTTTCGGTAAATTTCCCTTGGGTTTATAAGTGCAGCTTTCATTTCCCCATGAGCATTTCCCATCCCCAGAACCTGACAGCTATTAGGAATAATCTCAGTACCCATTCCCAGAGAGGCTTGAGCCTGCCTCAGAATCTTTTCCCCAACACCCTCGTGAGTCGAGAGTGGGTATTAGTTGTTTACCTCCCTTTCCTGCTCTGGACCAGCTCTGCTCTAGGTTTGGGATTATTCCTTCCTTCTCCTTCCTCCTATGGTCTTTCTTTGGGTGAATAGATAAGACAAATGTTTAGCTTATGTTAAATAAATGGGGCACTTTCCAGTGTTCTGAAGTGTCTGCAACTGGCAGGAGTCCTCCTTCCTGACCTTTGTATTTTTGAAAATGAATGTGAGGGTTAAAGCGAATCCCATATCCTTATTTACGGTTATTCCTATATGAACATCTCTATTTCCTATCTCGACTAATTTTCCAAAACTCTAGGAATTTAAGATGTAACATTAATTGTTTTAAGTGGCATGAATTATTCACTCTCTCCCCCTCCAGAATTACTCAAGCATATAATGTAGTCTGACACAAAATGAAATTGATTGATTGATTGATTTGTTATACAGATGTAGGCTGAGGTGAAATTCCTCCAAGACTCCTGTCTCAGGAAGCTCATTAATAAAGATTTGCATAAGCTGACTTGGGTCCCCACTGACTTTTTGGCATATTTCACTCACCTCTGCAAGTTAGCGTCAAGTCTCCTCAGAGAATTCTCAGGATACTTGGGATGGAAACAAGAGTCATGATGGTTATGCTTTGGAGATTGCTTCCCTTTCTTTACCAGGAAGGCTTCCTGAGGCAACCATTCAACAATAGCACCCACAGACTTCCTGTGGAGTACACAGAATGCAGTCTCAAGCCTGCAACTGGGCACACAACCAAACAGCACAGGGAAGAGCTTGCCAGCTGTGGTTCGGCCTCGCAGTGAGGCAGACTGTGACCAGGGCCACAGCCAGGCAAGCTCAGGGGGCCTAGGAGGAGTTTGGTGGCCAAGACATCAGTGAAATTTTCCTGGACAGTGGCAGCTCAGCCAAGTAGGAGTTTGTCAGGAGATTGCTCTGGGTCCAGATGTGACTGATGCCAGAGAGTTTAGAAATGAAAGTGCATCACCCCAGGCCAAGGCAGTTGAAGTCTTGGTTTGAAATCTGTTGGGGTTAATAGCAGCTATAGAATTAGCCATTTGTTTGCCAATCTACTGAAATATCTGTTCAAACACACACACAGCCAATGAAATACAAGTTTCCCAATAAACACTAAGGTCACACATTGTCGCAATGACAATGTTGTATATAAGGACTCAGGAATTCAAATGTAGAAAGTCTGAGTGGTTTGGTATGAGATCCAGGGGAAGAGCTTGGGGATCTTAGGTTCACAAGGCCCCTGAGGAGCGTTCTCTGTGTGTGACTACACTGAGGGAAGCTGAAGATCATCCTAATTCAAGAATCCTTGTTTAGACTTTTAGAATAAGGTAGCAAAGGCCAAAAGAGCATCACTATCCAAGGTCATTCAACTCAGAAGAGCAAACTAATATTCACTCCCATTCACTCTGGTCCATTCCTCTTTCCTAGCTTGTCTCTAGCCACCCATACTGGCCTCACATATCAGCTCCCAGTTTCCTCACAAAGTACCTGCCCTTATCAGTGTAAGGTGACCTTCAGGTAACTTTGAGAACCCATTACCCTACTCACATAATTGTCTGGACTAAATCCTCACCAAGTATGCATGGCCACAAGTAGCTCCTAGCTGACTGATTCTTATTCTCTGCTGTCCACCAAATAATCTGGGGTGAAGAAAGTTATGGCCTTCTTTGAGTCTCAGTTTTCCCAACTGTCAAATGAGAATAATGCTACCTACATTTCAGATTGCCATGAAGGTCAAATGGAATTATGGACACTCTGGTGCACTGCACAGGTTGTAGATAAAGGAGCTGGCTAAGGAATTCACCTGGCCCGTGCAATATGTGGGGCTCCATCATGTAGGGGCTTTAATACCCTAATCCTCTATCACTATCACTCCTGCAGTAGCAGCACTGTCCACCTTGTCATCTATGTCTAGAGTCTACAAGGGGCATTTGCCATTTGTATAACTCAAAGGTGGACAAAACAAATCAGCCCATTTTCTGATGAAGTTCAAGATGCTGCTGCCTTCCAATCCTGGAATGGGCAGTCATCTCCAACTTCCTGGAAGGCAAGGGAAGGGAGTTGGAATGAAGTTGGCTGTTGGCCACATACCAACTGGGCAATGACTCAAAGGCAATGCTTTAGTTATTTTTGAGTTTAACATAATTTTCTCTATCTATTGCCTGATCATATCCCCATAGTCATGATGTCAAGAATAAAAATAGCAAAATACCTTCAAGAATTGCCCAGAGAACTGAGAAACACTATAGCTCCCTGTTGCCCAGATTCCAGACACATTGCCTGGCCTTCAAGATCGGGTTAGTGTAACAGACGAAGACACAATCTAGTCCTCCACCGTGTCTTCATCTATTATATTCTCCTGCTCACCTATCTCTGGTCACCCTGAGGGCATCTGTGCTTGTCAAATCTATCATACCTCTACGGCCTCCATGTTTTTGCTTACGGTGTCACTTTAGTTAGGAACACCTGTTCTTTTCTTTTAATACTGAAGTCTTTTTATCAGTGCTCACAACTGTGTCTCCTTTTGTTGTCAGGTGGACAGGGATTCTCACCACTTTCTTCTCCCACTTCTGGCAGCATTTTGTGTGCTTGTCCTAACCCTGAATAGGAGAATTAATATACAATTCATTCTCTACAACACAAGGCAGCATCCTCAGGGCTAACAGTGCATACATTATAACTGCCTAGAAAATGTGTCTTGAATGAACAAAGAGGATCTTAAGTTATTCAACAGAAGATCTTAGTAATGAACAAAATCATTTACAGTTTTTTGAATTAAAAAGTGACCTTTTGAGGGTATGGCTGAAAATCTTTGACATACTTTTTTTTATAATGACTCTGAAATTTTGAATAAAATTAGGCAAACCAGCTAGAGACATCAGGACTTGAAGAACAACATGGCACTGCGTTTCTATGGTTCTTTTTGCCTCATATGTCATGGACTCGGTGCTGGAGAAGACAGTAACCAGCATAGACCAAAAAAAACACCAAAAATCCCCAAAGAAAGCCTGTTTTCTCCTGTTCAAAGGGCCAGGAAAGAGAGGCCTAGCAAGACAGAACACTTCTATGCAATAGCCACCCTCCTCTACCCAAACACTGCAGAAAACACGGTGGCCACACCACCATGCACACCACCAAAAACCACTTGGGGACCCCAGACTTCTGTGCCCTCAAGGCTGGAATGAGGCACCATTACTTTTCTATGGGGCGATATTGGAGAAGGCCAAGTATGGAGCTGGGACCTTCATCCTCATGCTATAGCAGTGAAGGCCCCTCAGCTTCCTGCTGAGGTGCTGTCACAGGAGGTCACCACCCATTGGTCATAAGGCCCTGACAGGCTGTATGTGGGGGACTCTGTGGGAAGCAGCAAAGAGGTGCCCCTCCCGCTTCCAGCCCTGCTGTGTTAACAGAGGCCTCAAAAGGAGTCTAGCTCCCACCCCTGCCAGCAGGCATGAGGAGGTCCTGTACCTTCGGGGTGCAGATGGAGGACAACTTGAAACCCAGACTTGTACCCCAACTGCCAGAGAGAAACAGTGCCCCACTTTTCCAACCAGTGTAGTGTGAGAAGAGATGTGCTAAAATAGAAGATTTAAATAAGATGAAGAGTCTTCTAATACCCATAATGCTCAGGATTCAATCCAAAATTACTCATCATCATAAGAACCTAAAAATCTCAATCAGAATGAAAATAGACAATGAACATGTTACCAGTGGGCCATCCATACAGGCCTGCAGCAACTCGATCCTTGCTTCCTCAGATGAAAGAATTCTGCCGAGGAGCAGAAGTAGGTTTAAGGCAGAGCGATAGACTAAGGCAAGTTTTACAGCAAGAGTGAGAGTTTATGTTTTAGAGCAGGAGTGAAAGGAAGCAAAGTACACTTGAAAGAGGGCCAACCAGGCGACTTGAGACATCAAGTGCACACCAGATCCTTGACTTGAGTTTTTATACATTGGCATGGTTCCAGGACTTGCATTTCTTTTCCCTTGATTCTTCCTACGAAGTGGGCTGTCCACATGCACAGTGGCCTAACAGCACTTGGAAGGGGCTGCATGTGCAGTGTGTTTACTGAATTTATGCACATGTTCACTTGAGGTTTTTTTTTCCCTTACCGGTCAAGCCTTACCAGAGGAAGGTCATATGCCAGTTAAAGTCTGCCATTTTTGCCTCTTAGTGTGCATGCATGAGCCCACCCCTCCTGAGACTGTAACAAGAAGTTGCTGATCACTGGCTCCAGGTGTTTTCTATCTATTGGGAAACTGTCTTTCCCCGGTGCTGACAGTCACCTGACCACTGCCTGATGGTCACCTGACATTTCTTGGGGTTTCGGGGGTGCATCATTTCCCTGCTCATGTCTGTCTAATCACCTACTCAAACACATACCAATATCAAAATGACACAGATGGTGGAATCATTTGATAAGAATTTTAAGCAGGCCAGATGTAATGGCTCACACCCATATTCCCAACAGTTTGGGAGGCCAAGGTGGGAGGATTGCTTGAAGCCAGGAGTTCAAGACCAGCCTAGGTAACACAGTGAGATCTCCATCTCTACAAAAAAAAAATTAATTAGCTAGATGTGGTGGCACGTGCATTCAGGTAGCATTTCTAAATAAGTATTTCTGGTAAAATGCCTAAAGAGTGCTCAGAAGAAAGGCATTGACTCTCTAAGTCTCCAGAAATTTGTTGTGATTTGTTTTCTAATTCTAAATAAGCATTTGCTTTGTACCAAAAAAAAAAATTGAAGCAGCTATCATAAAAATACTGTTTCAAGGCAATAACTATCATAAAAATATTTGTTTCAAGGCAATAACATATGCACTTGAAACAAATGAAAACATAGGAAGCATGAGCAAAAAATAGAAAATTTAAAGAGCTAAAGGGAAACGTTAAGACTGAAAATTTCAGAACGAAAATTAAAAACCTGAGTGCATAAAAGTAGAAAATACCCAGTCTGAACAAAAGAGAGAAGATAGACTGAAGAGGAATGAACAGAGCTCCTGGGATTTGTGTGACTATAACAAAACATCTTACACTTGCGTCATCAGAGTCCAAGGAAGAGAGTAGAAAGAGAGGAGGGCTAAAAAGTTCTTAAAGAAATGATGGCTGAAATTTCCTAAATTTGGCAAAATATATAATAAACCTACAGATTTAAGAAAGGGAGCAAACTTAAAACATCATAAACCCCTCCAAAACAATGACAACTGACATCATAAACTGCTAAAAACTAAAGACAGGAAAAAAAAATCACAAAAGCAGCAGGAGAGAAATGGTCCCTTATTTATAGAAAAGAAACATTTTCAAATGGCAGAGATTTCTTATCAGAAACCATGGAAGTCAAAAGCAAGTGGGATGGTATTTTCAAGCACTACAAGAAAAGAACCATTAAGATAGAATTCAATATCCAGTGAACACACATTTCTGAAATTAAGGGGAAGAGAAGATATTTGCAAGTGAAAGAAAAGTAAGAGATAGACCCACCTGAAAAGAATGATTATAGGAAGTTCTATACACAAAAAGTATAAAAGACATAAATTTGGAAAATGAGGACAGTAGAAAGAAAAAGAATATTTGTATTTATAATGTATTTTCTTCTATTCTTGAGTGTTCTAAATTATATTTGACACTGGAAACAAAAATTATAAAATTTTCTTAAGTGGCTATCAATGAATGTAGAGGAAATATTTAAGACAATTATACAAGAAGGAAAGTAAAGAAACTTAAAAAGAGACAAAGTTTATATACCTTACATGAACATATATAAATGGAATTCTAAAAATGTTCAAGTAACCCACAAGAAGGCAGAAAAAATAAAAACAGAGAACAAACAGAAAAACAAAAAATTAAATTACACATTTAAGCACTAACATATCAATAATTATATTGAATATAAAAGGTCTAATATAATCCTTTTTATAAACAGACATTGGTAGAGTGGACAAAAAATACCCAAAGATATGCTGTTTACAAAAATTCACTTTAAACACAATAGGGGTAGCTCTAAAGAAAAAGGATGTGTAATGATACACCATGCCAAAATTAATTGAAAGAAAGCTAGAGTAGCAATATTAAAACCAGATAAGACAAACTCCAGAGCAAATGAATCTATTGGGGATCAATAGATTACATAATTAAAATGGGCCAGTCCCCTAAAATGCCATAGAAATCCAAATGTGTATGCACCAAACAACATGGCTGCAAAATACATGAGGAAAGAATAATAGAATTAAAAAAGGAGAAATTGAAAAACCCACAATTATAACTGGAGGATTCAACACTCTTCTCTCAATAATTGACAGAATAATTAGACAGAAAAATCAGGAAGACTATTGTATTAATCAAGGTTCTCCAGAGAAACAGAACCTATAAGATGTGTGTGTGTGTGTGTGTGTAATTTATTAAAAGGAATTGACTCAATCAATTATGGAGGCTGGAAAATTCAAAATCTGTTGTGTGCGCTTGTAGGCTGGAGAAAAGGGGAGATAATGGCACAGATAAAAGCTAAAAGCAGTCATCCAGAGAATTGTTTCTCACTTGATAAGGCTGGTCTTTTGTTCTATGCAGGCCTTCAACTGATTGGATAAGGCCCACCTGCATTAAAGAAGACATTCTACCTTACTCAAAATTTACCAATTTAAATGTTAATTTCATCAAAAAATGCCCTCCAAGTTTGCACATAAAATTAGTCATCACAAATATAGAAGTACTCAACACTACCATCAACCAAGAGGATCTAATTTGCATTTCTAGAACACTCTACCCCACTGCAGCAGAACCCACATTATTTTTTACACATTTACCAAGATATACCGTAGCCTGAGCCATAAACAAACCTCACCAAAAAAGAATTAAAATTATACACCGTAAGTTCTGTGATCACAGTGGAATCATACTGGAAATCAGTAACAGGAAGATAACTGGAAAATCTCCACATCCTGATAAATTAAACAACTAATCCATCGTTCAAAAAGGAAGTCTCAGGGAAATTTTTTTAAATGCTTAGAACTGAATTAAAATTTGTGAGACACAGATAAAACAGTGCCAAAAGAGAAATTTATAGCATTGAATCCTTACATTAAAAAGGAAGAAAAATCTCAACTACATGATCCAAGCTCCCACTTCAAGAAACTAGAGAAAAAGAAAAATGAACCCAAAGAAACACAATGAAGGAAATACTTTTTAAAAGCACAGATACCAGTGAAATTAAGATCAGAAAAGCAACAGAAAAAAAAAAATCAATGTAACACAAACTAGTTTTTTTAAAAGACCAATAAAATTGACAAACTTCTATCAAGACTGACAAAGAAAACCCAGAGAAGACACATACAACTAATATTAAAACTGAAACAGGGAATATCACTACACACTCACTAGATCTCAAAAGAATAATAAAAGAATACTTGAAAAAAAGAACACTCGTAAATTTGACAACTTACATAAAACAGACCAATTTTTTAATGGCACAAACTACCAGAATTACTCAATATTTAGTGGATAATTTGAATATCCCCATAACTATTAAAGGAATCAAATTCACAGCTTAAAAAACAGACAAAAGAGGAGAGATCCAAGATGGCCGATTAGCAACAGCTCAGGAATGTAGCTCCCAGTGAAAGCGCAGAGAACGAGTGGACGCCGCACTTTCCAACGAATTTTTGTTGCCCACAGACTGGGAGATTACCAGCAGAGGAGCCACACGGGTCGCCAGCGCGACTCTTTTGACCGGCGCGGCTGTTTTGCTGGCGCCCCAGCGCGGCACTTCTCAGTGCGGAGTATACGGGACGGACGGGCTTGGCTGGTCCCATCCCCACAAGGAAAACAGCAATTGGAAGCGCTGAGGACTGAGAGTTTCACAGCAAGCACAGCTAACCCAGGAAGGTCCGGCTCTGTGGGGAACGGGTGTCCGCTGAAGGAAAACTAAGAAACAGAAAAAACTTTGTCACCAGGTGGAGAGAGATCCAAGATGGCCACGTAGCAGCAGCTCAGGATTGTAGCTCCCAGTGAAAGTGCAGAGAGGGAGTGCATGCTGCAATTGCAGACGAATTTCTGATGCCCACAAACTGGGAGATTCCCAGTGAAGGAGCCACCCGGGTCTCCAGCGTGACTCTTTTGGCCGGCATGGCTGTTTTGCTGGCGCCCCAGTGCAGTGCTTCTCGGTGCGGAGTATACAGGACAGACGGGCTCGACTGGTCCCATCCCCACAAGGAAAACAGCAATTGGAAGCGCTGAGGACTGAGAGCAAGCACAGCTGAACCCGGGAAGGCCCAGCTCTGTGGGGAAGGGGCGTCTGCTGATGGAAAATGAAGAAACAGAAAAAACTACATAACCAACAAGCCGGACGTCCACTCAGAGACCCAATCTGAAAGTCGGCAATTACAAAGACAACAGGTGGATAAATCCACAAAAATGGGAAGAAACCAGTGCAAAAAGGCTGAGAACACCCGAAATCAGAATGCCTCTCCTCCTACAGGGGATCGCAGCTCCTCATCAGCAAGAGAACAAGGCTTGA
>PVKP010037959.1:0-21248 GCA_004027715.1 Plecturocebus donacophilus
AAGAGGTTTTTAATACCCATTTTTAGACTGTATTTTAGCCTGGGCAATAAAACAAGAATTCCATTCTCTCTCCCTCTTTCTCTTCCTCTTTCTTTCTCTCTTTCATTCTTTTTTTATTCTTTCTTTTGCTGTTTCTTTCTTTCTCCTTTTCTCTTTTTCTAAAATCTCTTCCTCTTTCTTTCTCTTTCATTCTTTTTTCGTTCTTTTGCTGTTTCTTTCTTTCTCCTTTTCTCTTTGTTTCTAAAATCTCTTCCTTTCTTTTTCTTTTTTTTCTTTCTTTTGCTGTTTCTTTCTCCTTTTCTCTCTTTTTCTAAAAAAAAAAAAATAATAATAATGATGATAAATTTAGAGCAAATGCAAATTAATGTGTAATAATACATCTTTTCTTATCAAAATTATTTACTATTGCATAACAAATTATTTAAAACTTAGTAGCTCAAAACAACAAATATTCATCGTCTCCCACAATTTCCAATGTTCAGGAACCCAGGAGAGGTTTTCCTGAGTGCTTCTGGCTCAGTTCCTCTCACAAGCCTGTAGTCCAGTTGTCAGCTAAGGGCTGCATCATGTGAGTGTTTCACTGGGGTTGAGGATTCACATAAAATATGGCTCAGTCATATGGCTGTTGGAAAAGGCCTAGTTTCTTGTTCTCCGGTCTCAGAAGGCCTCAGTTCTTAGCCACATGGACCTTCCTGCAGGGCAGCTTACAGTACAGCAGCTGGCTTCCCCAAGAGCTCATGATCCCAGAGACAGAGAGAAAGTAGAAGCCACAGTGAGTTTTACTTTCTACACCCAGAGTCACGAACTGTTATGTCAGCATTACTCTATCTGTTAGAAGTTGTACTAGCTGGTTCTCACACTGCTATAAAGAAATACCCGAGACTGGGTTATTTATAAAGCAAAGAGGTTTAATTGACTCACAGTTCTGCATGGCTGAGAAGGCTGCCACAGGAAACTTACAGTCACGGCAGAGGTAGAAGCAAACACGTTCTTCCTGTGGTGGTAGGAGAGAGAAATGCAGAGCAAAGCGGGAGAAACCCCTTATAAAACCATCAGATCTCATGAGAATTCATTCACTGTCATTAGCATGGTGGGGACAGGAGCGGTGGCTCACTGTCATTAGCATGGTGGGGACAGGCGTGGTGGCCCAGCACTTTGGTAGGCCGAGGCAGGTGGATCACGGGGTCAGGAGTTTGAGACCAGCCTGGCCAACATGATGAGACCCCATCTCTATTAAAAATACAAAGATTAGCCTGGCGTGGTGCCTCGTGCCTATAATTCCAGGTACTCAGGAGGCTGTGACAGGACAATTGTTTGAACCCAGAAGGCAGAGTTTGCAGTGAGCTGAGATTGTGCCATTGCATCCCAGCCTGGGCATCAGAGTGAGACTCCATTAAAAAGAAAGAAAGAAAGAAGGAGAACAGTGTGTGGGAACCATTCCTATCATCCAGTCACAATCACCTCCCATGTGGTCCCTCCCTCAATATTGGGGTATTACAATTCACATGAAAATTCAAGATGAGATTCAGGTGGGAACACAGAGCCAGGCCATATCAGAAGTGCATCGTTAAGTCCGAGCCACACCCAAGAGAGAGAAGTAAGCTGCAACTCTGGAAGGGAGCAGTATTAAAGGATTTGCATATATGTTGAAGCAAAATTAAAGGTGTTCTTTCAGGATTTGTAAATCAAAGCCTTCTTTTATCTAATTATTGTTCTTTCATATGGTTGAAACTTGTCTTTTAATTTAATTTTAAATAATGCTTTAACCTTGACTTTTAATTTTATTTCAAGTTCTAGGGTACATGTGCTGGATGTGCAGGTTTGTTACATAGGTAAACATGTGCCACGGTGGTTTGCTGCACCTATCAACCCATCACCTAGGTATGAAGCCTGGCATGCAGTAGGTATTTTTCCTAATGCTCCCCCCACCACCACCCTCCCACAGCAGGCCCCAGTGTGTGTTGTTCCTCTCCCTGTGTCCCTGTGTTCTCATTGCTCAGCTCTCAATTACATGTGAGAACATGCAGTGTATGGTTTTCTGTTCCCGTGTTAGTTTGCTGAAGTTAATGGCCTCCAGCTTCATCCATATACCTGCAAAGGACTTGATCGCATACCTTTTTAGGGCTGCATAATATTCCTTGGTGTAGGTGTACCATATGTTATTTATCCAGTCCATCATTGATGAGCATTTGGATTGATTTTATGTCTCTGCTATTGTGAGTAGTGCTGCAGTGAACATACACGTGCAGGTATCTTTATAATAAAATGATTTATATTCCTTTGGGTATATACCCTGTAATGGGATTGCTGGGTGAAATGGTATTTCTGGTTCTTAATTTTTGAGGAATTGCCACAGTGTCTTCCACAATGGTTGAACCAAATTATATTTCTGCCAACAGTATAAAATCATTCCTATTTCTCCTCAACTTCCCCAGCATCCGTTGTTTCTCGACTTTTTAATAATTGCTATTCTGACTGGCATGAGATGGTATCTCATTGTGGTTTTGATTTGCATTTCTCTAATGATCAGTGATGTTTGTTTTTTAAAGATATGTTTGTTGACTAAATGTATGTCTTTTTTCAACTGCTCATGTCCTTTGTCCACTTTTTAAGAAAGTGGTTTTTTCATGTAAATTTGCCTAAGTTATTTGTAGATTCTGAATATTAGACCTTTGTCAGATGCATATATTGAAAGATATATTGAAAAATTTTTCTCCCATTCTGTAGGACATCTGTTCACTCTGATGATAGTGAAATCACAGCTTCTTGTTGTTCTTGGCAATTTTATCATAAAACCTTTGCCAATGTGTATGTTCTGAATGGTATGGCCTAGATTTTCTTCCAGGGTTTTTATAGTTTCGAGTCTTACATTTAAGCCTTTCATCCATGTTGAGTTAATTTTTGTGTAAGGTGTGAGGAAGGCTCCAGTTTCCATTTCCTGCATATGGCCAGCCAGTTCTCCCAGCGCCATTTATTAAATAGGGAATCCTTTCCCCACTGCTTGTTTTTGTCAGGTTTGTTGAAGATCCAGTGGTTGTAGATGTGCGGTCTTATTTCTGAGTTCTCTATTCTGTTCCATTGGTCTTTGTGCCTGTTTTTGTACCATTACCATGCTGTTTTTGTTACTGTAGCCTTGTAGTATAGTTTCAAGTCAGGTAGCCTGATGCCTCCAGCTTTGTTCTTTGTTTAGGATTCTCCTGGCTCTATGAGCTCTTTTTTGGATCTATATGAATTTTAAAATAGTTTTTAAAAAAATTCTGTGATAAGCTTCTCTTTTTAAATTAATGATTAAAAATTTGAGATATCACAGAGCCTTGGGGGCTCAGGGGAAAACAGTTTGAGACAGAGAAAGGAGATTTAACAATATCTCTGACTTTTTCTTGCAAATACCTTTAATAACAACAATGTTCTCTTCAGTGAGTTAACACAGTTGAGAACATGGAGTTACTAGATCAAATAGTTCCAAGACTTCAGTGCTGTAAAAATAATGCCCTGATAATAAGTCTTTGTCTTGTCTAAGATGTCTCAAATTTAATGGAGGTATGCCCCAAGTGCCAATTTTCTTGTTGAAATATCATCTTTATAAAACATTTGCCTACACTAAAAAATAAAAAACATTTCGATTCAACAGGTTGGAAATATGTTTCTTATAGAAGCTAAAACAAAAAAACAAAACAAAACAAAACCCCAAAAAACAGACAAAACAAAAAAACAACAACAACCAAAACGCTGCTCTGTCTGCTCTGTCTGTGGTGCTGCCCTTGTTTTATTCCTTTACTTCTCTAAAAAACTTACTTTCACTTAGAAAAACATTGCCAAATTTCCTAATAAGATTGCTTTTCATTTACAAAAATGTGAATCTGATACTTCAGTCAACATATCTAGCTTAGCATGGTGCCAATAACTTTGGTTTGATGGAGTAGCCAGAAATAGTTAGTTCAAACTGAGAAACAAGTTTTTTCAGAAACTGACTCTTCATTGGACATTCTATAATAAACTTAACATCTTTTGTTCTGGTATTGAATGAGATGTGATAGAAGTGATTTGGACACCACTATGATTCTAAATAGCACTGCTATTATGTGCATCCGAAGTGTTTTTTTTTTTTTAATCTTTTGCAGTCCTTTTTTGTTTTCTATTCTCATTTGCTCTTCCATCACTGATTTTTTCATTTCTACTATTTTGTGGTTTCATTTATTTTGATCAATGATGTGCATTTCCAATTCTGTAAAAGTTTAATTTAATTGTGTGTGTGATAAAATATAACATCAAATCCTTTGCACAGTTGAATTACCATGTACATCAGATTGAACTTGAAAATCTAGAGAGATGCCAGGGAGCCAAGGATCAAATAACCTATTTGTAGCCAAGGCCATTTTCATGGCATCCTCATCCTTTCTGTCACATGGCTCCTTCCCATTCTCTGTGGTTTTCTTTTAATGTAAGCAGTTCTTGTTAAGGATTCTGGCAGTGAACTTTGGTATTCTTTTCTCTTTCCTTTCTACAAAAACCAGGTATATTTTAATTTGAAAAACTCTTTAAGGAATCATAATCAAGTAACTATCAGGGTGCCCAGAACTGGGGTAAAACACAGAACCTGTAAAGCTACCTTGGGCTGCTGCCCATTCCCATCCCCCAGAAGGAGACTCCATCCTGAATCTTGAGATTATTGTTCCTGTGTGTTTCTTTAAAGATTTGTGCTATATATATATATATATATATATATATACACAAAAATAACATGTAATATATATAAACATATATATAAAATAACATACAATATATTACATGTTATATATATATAATATATTATGTTATTTATATGTATAAATAAAAATAAACATATATAAAATAACATAATATATTACATGTTATATATATAATAACATAATATATGTTATTTTATATATGTATAAATAAAAATAAAGTAATATATAGTATTATATATATAAAATGACATATATTACATTATTTTATATATATATATAAAGTGTGTGTGTGTGTGTGTGTGTGTATGTATCTAAACCAAATAGTAGTTAGTTTTGCTGGCTTTTACGCTTCCTGTACAGCAAATTCCTACTGCACTTATTTGCCCATAATGCACATTATGTATAGGAGTTATCAGTTGTTTGGGAGAGAATGAAGGAGGAAGGGAGGGAGGAGTGAAAGAAGAAAAGAAGGAATGGGAAAAGGAAGGAAAGGGAAGGAAAGGGAATGATAAAAAGGGAAGGTGAGAGTTTGAATGAAAATAGAAAAGAAGCAGGGGGAGAGACAGAGGAAAGAAAAAGAAAAGAAACAAAGGAGAGAAGAAACTAAAATAAAGAAAAAGAAAAAGAAAAAATAGGCTTTGAGGAACTAGAAACCCCATGTATTGCTAATATTATCCAAATGGGGGGAAATAAAACCGATGTGGATAACATAGAGAATAATGAAAATGTAAGAGGGCTTCATTAGTTATCCTTTGTTGTGTAACAAACTATCCCCAAATTATGTGGCTTAAATTAACATCAACTAACTCAAAAGCATAATACAAATACTAGCAAAATGGAGCAACTGCAGGTAGAAGAAATTGAATAAACAAGAGGATATTTTACAAATTGGAATAAGTAAGAGGTCACTGGTGCACAGATGAAAATGATTTTGTAGTCCAAAAGGCCCAAAAAGCAAGTGCCATCATCAGATTAAAGTTACAACATTTTATTAGGGGACACACCTGTCAGAAAATATGGTGAAAAAGGTTGCTTTTACTGGGAAAGGCAACAGATGAAGATGCAAGTGTCATCCTCAGTGATGGACAGGAGAGAAGGTTTACTGGAGGGTCCTAGACTGCAATCTAAGGAGAGTTGAGCAAGGCCATGGAGGAGTCCTGGAGGCAGAGTTGGCCATCAGAGGAGTCCCCTGTCTCCCAGGTGTTGGGAGCTAGCCCCAACCCTGTATGTGGGTGCCCTGAGTCCTGGCAGTGATGAGGGAGTGAGAAAAGAATTAAGACAAAGACAAGAGTAGAATTCTACAGTATGGGTCCAGGGGGCCAATGCACTCTAGCGCAGGGGTGACCACATTGGCGCTCAGCTCTAGGCTCCACATGCTTTTATTAGCTGCATTATCTTGTTAATCTTGTGGACTGTGGGGAGGGGAGGTGAAAAGGTTGTTGAGGGAGGGGAGAGGGTGGATCCGCAGCATTCAATAGCAAATGTGGTTCTTCTAGGAAATGCTAACTTAGGACACTGAGTTTGACCACCCATTGTTTATCAGGGTGCATCTGTAAAGAGGCACAGCAGATAAGGCTCTATAATGTCTGACCGCACTCAGTGTATCAAGGGGCTTATATCTCCTGAGCAATGTGGACAAAGAGCAATCAGAATTACTCCATATTCTGAGAACATAGGCACAGCCTGTGGTGTTCCAGTTATCTCTGCCCTGCAAGGCTTTCTGGCCTCTCAACCTCCCATCTGCAAAGACCCTCATGAGTCTTATGAGCAGAGGTTACATTATTTCCCAGAGTTCTTGCACAAGCCCTCTTTACAAGACCCCGCTACAGACCCTATGTTGGGAAGAGATCCTGGGACCAAAGCAGTCTTTGCTGCCTTGCAACCACACCGCTGTGTTCTGTGACTTTAGAGCACTCTCAGATGGGCTTTACTATAGACCTCCTGTTGCAGCAGGAGCAGCCACGAGAAAAAGACCTCTCGAACACCAAACGGGGAAGGAAGAAGTTTATTATTAATATTACGGCTGGGAGCAGGGCGATGATTTGTCTAAATAACTTAGGTCCCGCAACAAAGAGAAGCTCTGCCTTTATATAGGCTTACACTCTAGATATTACACGTGAAAGGATCTTAGGTTTACAGCTTGAGAAGTCACATACGAAAGGGTCTTGGGTGCTCACTTTGGCAGCACATATACTAAAATTGGAAAGTGTCTTGGATTTACAGTTTTAGGAATTACATGTGAAAGGTTTCTGGTCTTCAGTGGAGGAGTGGGATGGGGGTTTGATCTTGTTTAAGTAAAAACAGTGTCTTCCAGAGAGATTCCCCCAACACCATGCCTGCTATTTACAGGAAGGCATTTCAGGAGGTGCCAGTCAGCCAGCCTTTTCTTCTATTGAAATGCAGTATGGAGGTCAAGGGGGAGGTGATCCTAGATGCCTGAGTCTCCTTCCTCACTGTTACCACTCAATTTCTCTTTTAACAGACCTTAAACAATTTTTATTGTACCACACCATAGTTTGGAGTTTTCTTAATTCAATATTTGATACATGGCACAAATCTCAGGTATAACAAGCAAAGCAAGCTTGTAATCATTTAACTAGAAGTAGCACAGGCCTGCCCCGGCCATCCTGGCCTACACCAGGAATGGCGTGCCTTAGTGTCACTAGTGTGACCCATCACTGGTTGGGAGCAGCCCACGGGAAGCAGGGCCTCAGCAGCAATGCTACAGAGGATGTCAGAGCACAGGAGCAGGGCCTTGGGAGATTACTCAGGAGTGTGATTCAAACCTTCTGCCCTGACAGGTCTGGGTCTTCAGAAATCGGCTTGTCTCAGGCTGAATTGCTGGATCATTCTGTTCACACTTACAATGGGGCAAGGGAACCAGAAGGCCCCCAGGTGATCTCTGGTTTCTACACACACTTCTGCCCTCACTGTGTGGAAAGTAGCCATGTCTCCTCCTGGGGATGAGGATCTATTACCTGGGCCTGGAGAGGAGGAGACTCCTCTTCTCACCAGCTGGTGTCTGGGCACATAGTGTCTAACCTTCTCTGGTAACAACCATAATGTGTAGTTCAGTGGGCTGTCTTTTGTCTCCTTTGAAGGGTACCCTCCTTTGGAAACCAGGACCTCCTATCCTGCACAGCCCAGTGTTGGGTGATAAAACGCACAAAATACCCCAGTGGGTGGATCTACGGGATTGGACATGGAGCCATACCTGCTTCCACCATTTGATTTCTGGACCCACATGTCCTTCTACTGAGGACACAGCACTGTAGAGACGTCTCTGATTCAAACAATGAATTAAGTTCTGGAAGATGGCACCTGCCCCTCAGAGTGCTTCCTCCAGGCTGGCACTAAGTTGTGCCTGTATAAGACCTGTCCAGCATTCCTTGTGGCCGGCAGCCCCTGAGCGGTGCAGATGGTGGTAGGATTAGTGGAACCCACAGCCATGGAAATGCTGAAACTTTCCCTGCAAGTGGGTCTTTCTGGCAGATAATGAGCTAGGAGCACCACCTAGCCTGCAGATCAGGAATGTCATCAGCACCCAGACAGTGGTGCTGGCTGAGTGTCTGAGAGCAGGACAGGAACCCACTCATGGAATAGGGGCCTAACCCTGTGAAGATGAACCTGTGGCCCTTCCAGGATGGAAGTGTCTAAATGTAGTCACCTTGTTACTTCATGGCTAGTTAGTCACCTAAAGAAATAGTGCCCCACTAGAGCATACCATGGGCTCAAATGCTGATGATTTGGACATTCAGAGGTGGCAGCAGCTGGGTCTGCTTTGGAAGGGGGAACTCAGTGCTTCTGGTCCCATATGTAGCCCCATGCCTGCCACTGTGCTTGCTCCATTTCTGAGTCCATCCTACCAGGCCTGGGCCGACCCACAGTGAAGGCCAGCTAACTTCCATTGTGTGTTTGGTTGTTCACTGCCACTTCAGACTTGGGAGTTTTCTGAAGGTGTCAATATGGGATTCAAGCTCAACCCAGGTGGACCATTTTCACCTCATGATGGATGCTGTTGGGCCTGTGAATCTATGACTGTGGGTCACACAGGCACTTGGAATCACATAGTTGCTTGGTGTCCTGTGGTCAAGTAGTCAATCGAATCAGGACCAGTAATATTAAAAGTTGCTTCTAACAGGGGGCTATGTCCCTGCTGTGGATGACGTGATCTTAGGGCACAATCCCAGGCCCTTCATTGTGACTCTCCCACTGGTGCTTGGTTCAGCTCCTTCCTGCATTTTTCCCCACCACTGGCACCACCAGCACCAGGGAGTCTGAGGGAAGGTGGCTGCTTGCACCATGGCCTGGATCTGCTGCAGGGTCTGTTCCTGTGTAGGCCCCACTTGAAGCTGGCCTCCTCCTGTGTCACTGAATATGGGCCAAAGCAACATACCTAGATGTGGAATGTGGTGTCAGAACTCAAAGAGGCTCATCAGGCAGTGTGCATCCTTCCTTCTGGTGAGGATAAAACAGTTTGTATTTTACCCTGGAGGAGACACGCCTGCATTTGTCTAAACACTTGGCACCTTTTCTTCCATAAAACTTCACTTTGGGTGCCACTCCTGAAGCTCTGTAAGGTTTAGGAGGCATTTGTTTTGCCAAGGACTCCAGTGCACTTTCTGACTGCTGCTCATCCACCCCAGTCAGCATGAAGTTGTCAATGAAATGAGCTGATTTAATATCCTATAGGATATCCAGTATGTCTAGTATAGTGTTCAGACTATACTATAGGGGGAATCCAAGATGGCTGAATAGGAACAGCTCTGGAGTGCAGTTCCCAGCAAGAACAACGCAGAGGGTGAGTGATCACCACATTTTCAAATGAGTTATTACTGCCCACAGACCAGGAGATTCCTGGGCTGAAAAGAGCCATGAGTTTCCAGCAAGGCTTTTTCAGCCAGTGCAGAAGGTCTCTGCACAAAAATTTACACTAATCTGGGCGGCCATTTGAACTGGCGCCTGGAATGCCTGGGAGACAGAGTCACCCATTCAAGTGAAAAAATGTGGGATGAAACAGGGAGTCAAGTGATCTGGCTCGGTGGGTCCCACCCACAGAAAGACCAGCAATCTGAAATGCTCTGGTTTGAGAGTTTCACAGCAAGCACAGCTGGACCTGGGATGGTCCAACTCTGTGGGGGGGGAGGGCATTTGCCATTACCAAGGCAGTACACTGCTACCAAGGCAGTCTGTCATGACTGAGGCAGTCCACCATTACTGAGGCAGTCTGTCAATACTGAGGCAATCCGCCATTACTGAGGCAGACCACCATTACTGAGGCAGACCGCCATTACCGAGGCAGTACTAACTATGCTTCTCTAAACAAAACCACAAGGAAGTTCACGCAGCAGCTGGGCAGAGCCCATGGCAGCTCAGCAATGCCTCTGCTGGCAGACTGTGACTAGGCTACCTCCTAGCTGGGCAGGGCATCTCTGAAAAAAGGCAGCAGCACATCAGGAACTTATAAATAAAGCACCACCTTCCCAGGACAGTGCACCTGGGAAAAAAGGCAGTTATGAGTTCTGCTGCAGCAGACTTAAACTTACCTGCCCAGCAGCTCTGAACAAAACAATGGAGCTCACAGCTCAGCACTTAGCCTCCTATAAAGGTCAGGCAGTCTCCTCAAGCAGCTTCCTGATCCCTGTATATCCAAAGAAACACCTCATAAAGGAGAACTCTGACATCTGGCAGGTATCCTTCTATGATAAAGATAACAGAAGAAGAAACTGGCAGAAACCCTTACTGTTCTGCAGCCACTGCAGGTGATCCCCAGGCAAGCAGGGTCTGGAGTGGACCTCCAGCAGTCCTACAGCAGAGGGGCCTGATTGTTAGAAGGAAAACTAAGTAACAGAAATAAATAACTTCAGCATCAACAAAAAGGATGCCCACTCAGAGACCCCACCTGAAAGTCACTAACTACAAAGACCACAGATAAATCCACAAAGATGTGAAGAAACCATTGCAAAAAGGATGAAAACACCCAAAACCAGAATACCTCTCCTCCTCCAAGGGATTACAACTCCTTACCAGCAAGGGAAAAAAGCTGGATCAATAATGAGTCTGATGAATTGACAGAAGCAGGCTTCAGAAGCTGGGTAATAACAAACTTCTCTGAGCTAAAAGAACATATTTTAACCCAAGGCAAAGAAACTAAGAATCTTGAAAAAAGATTTGACAAAATACTAACGAGAATAAACAGCTTAGAGAAGAATATAAATGACTCTATGGAGCTGAAAAACACAACACAAGAACCGTGCAAAGCATACACAAGTTTCAACAGCTGAATTGACCAAGCAGAAGAAAGGATATCAGAGATTGAAGATCAATTCAATGAAATAAAATGAGAAGGCAAAATTAGAGAAAAAAGAGTGAAAAGAAATAAAGAAAGCCTCCAAGAAATATGGGATTATATGAAAAGACTTAATCTACTTTGATGGGTGTACCTGAATGTGACAGAGAGCATGAATCCAAGCAGGAAAGCACTCTTCAGGATATTATCCAGGAGAACTTCCCCAACCTAGCAAGGCAGGCCAATATTCAAGTCCAGGAAATACAGAGAACACCACAAAGATATTCCTCAAGAAGAGTGACCCCAAGGCACATAATCGTCAGATTCACCAGGGTTGAAATGAAGAAGAAAATGCTAAGTGCAGCCAGAGAGAAGGGTCAGGTTACCCACAAAGGGAAGCCTGTCAGACTCACAGCGGTTCTCTCAGCAGAAACCATACAAGCCAGAAGAAAGTGAGAGCTAATATTCAACATCCTTAAAGAAAAGAACTTTCAACCTAGAATTTCATATCCAGCCAAATTTAACTTCATAAGTGAAGGAGAAATAAAATCGTTTATGGACAAGCAATTGCTGAGAGATTTTGCCACCACCAGGCCTGCCTTACACAGTTCTTGAAAGAAATACTAAACATGGAAAAGCATAACCAGTACCAGCCACTCCAAAAACATACCAAATGGTAAAGAGCATCGACACAATGAAGAAACTGCATCAACTAATGGGCAAAACAACCAGCTAGCATCAAAATGGCAGGATCAAATTCACACATAACAATATTAACCTTAAAAGTAAATGGGATAAATGCCCCAATCAAAAGTCACAGACTCGCAAATTCGATAAAGGGTCAACACCCATCAGTGAGCTGTATCCAGGAAACCCATCTCACATGCAAGGACACACATATGCTAAAAATAAAGGGGTGGAGGAAAATTTAACAAGCAAATGGAGAGCAAAAAAAAAGCAGGAATTGCAATCCTAATCTCTGAAAAAAATAGACTTCAAACCAACAAAGATCAAAAGAGACAAAGAAGGACATTATATAATGGTGAAAGCATCAATGCAACAAGAAGAGCTAACGATCCTAAATATATATGCACCCAATACAGGAGCACCCAGATACATAAAGCAAGTTCTTAATGACTTACAAAGAGACTTAGGCACCCACACAATAATAGTGGGAGACTTTAGCACTCCACCGTCAATATTAGACAGATCAACAAGACAGAAAATTAACAAAGATATCTAGAACCTGAACTCATATCTGGACCAAGTGGACCTAATCGACATCTACAGAACTCTCCACCCAAATTCATAGAATATACATTCTTCTCAGCACCTCATCACACCTACTCTAGAATTGACCACATAATTGGAAGTAAATCACTCCTCGGCAAACGCAAAAGAGTAGAAATCATAACAAACAGTCTCTCCGACCACAGTGCAATCCAATTAGAACTCAGGATTAAGAAACTCACTCAGAACTGGACAACTTCATGGAAACTCAACAACTGGCTCCTGAATGTCGACTGGATAAACAATGAAATGAAGGCAGAAATAAAGATGTTCTTCAAAACCAACGAGAATGAAGATACAATGTACCAGAATCTCTGGGATGCATTTAAAGTAGTGTCTAGTGGAAAATTTATAGCAATAAATGCTCACATGAGAAGCAAGGAAAGATCTAAAATAGACGCCCCATCATCAAAATTGAAAGAGCTAGAGAAGCAAGATCCAAAACCTAGCAGCAGACAAGAAATAACTAAGATCAGAGCAGAACGGAAGGAGATACAGACCCAAAAAACCCTTCAAAAAATCAATAAATCCAGGAGCTGGTTTTTTGAAAAGATCAACAAAATAGACAGACTGCTAGCCAAATTAACAAAAAAGAAAATAGAGAAGAATCAAATAGATACAATAAAAAACGATACAGGGGATATTAACACTCATTAGACAGAAATAAACACTACTATCAGAGATTACTACAAACAACTCTATGCACATAAACCAGTAAACCTGAAAGGAATGTATAAATTCCTGGACACTTGCATCCTCCCAAGCCTAAACCAGGAAGAAGTCAAAACCCTGAATAGACCAATAACAAGGGCTGAAGTTGAGGCAGTAATTAAGAACCTACCACCCAAAAAAAGCCGAGGTCCAGATGTGTTCACAGCCGAATTCTACCAGACATACAAAGAGGAGTTGGTACCACTCCTGAAACTATTCCAAACAATCCAAAAAGAGGGAATCCTTCCCAAGTCATTTTATGAGACCGACATCATCCTGATACCAAAACCTGGCAGAGACTCAACAAAAAAAGAAAACTTCAGGCCAATATCCATGATGAACATAGATGCAAAAATCTTCAATAAAATACTGGCAAACCGATTGCCACAGCATATCAAAAAGCTTATCCATCACAATCAAATAGGCTTAATTGGGGGGATGCAAGGCTGGTTAAACATATGCAGGTCTATAAATGTAATCTACCACATAAACAGAACCAAAGACAAAAACCACATGATTATCTCAATAGATGCAGACAAGGCCTTTAACCAAATTCAACAGCCCTTTATGCTAAAAACTATCGATAAACTAGGTATCAACAGAACATATCTAAAAATAATAAAAACTATTTGCGACAAACCCACAGCCAATATCATACTGAATGGGCAAACACTGGAGGCATTCCCTTTGAAATCTGGCACTAGACAAGGATGCCCTCTCTCACCACTCCTATTTAATATAGTATTGGAACTTCTAGCCCCAGCAATCAGGCAAGAAAAAGAAATAAAAGGTATTCAGTTATGAAAGGAGGAAGTCAAATTGTCTCTATTTGCAGATGACAGGATTGTATATTTAGAAGACCCCATCATCTCAGCCCAAAATCTCCTGAAACTGATAAGCAACTTCAGCAAAGTCTCAGGATACAAAATCAGTGTGCAGAAATCACAAGCTTTCATATACACCAATAGCAGACTTAAAGAGAGTCACATCATGAGCAAACTCTCATTCACAATTGCTACAAAGAGAATAAAATACCTAGGAATACAACTAACAAAGGATGTAAAGGACCTCTTCATGGAGAACAAACCACTGCTCAAGGAAATAAGAGAGGACATAAACAGATGGAGAAACATTCCATGCTCATGGTTAGAAGAATCAATATTGTGAAAATGGCCATACTGCCCAAAGTAATTTATAGATTCAGTGCTATCCCTGTCAAGCTAACTATGACCCTCTTCACAGAACTGGAAAAAACCACCTTAAACTTCATATGGAACCAAAAGGGAGCCTGCATAGCCAAGAGAATTCTAAGCAAAAAGAACAAAGCTGGAGGCATCATGCTACCTGACTTCAAACTATACTACAAGGCTACATTAATCAAAACAGCATGGTACTGGTACCAAAACAGATATAGACCAATCGAACACAACAGAGGCCTCAGAGGCAATGCCACACATCTACAACCATCTGATCTTTGACAAAGCTGACAAAAACAAGCAATGGGGAAAGGAGTCCCCTTTTAATAAATGGTGTGGGGAAAACTGGCTAGCCATGTGCAGAAAGCAGAAACTGGACCCCTTCTTGACACCTTACATTAAAATTAACTCCAGATGGATTAAAGACTTAAACATAAGACCTAACACCATAAAAAACCTAGAAGAAAATCTAGGCAAAACCATCCAGGATAGAGGCATAGGCAAGGACTTCATGACTAAAACACCAAAGACATTGGCAACAAAAGCCAAAATAGACAAATGGGATCTAATTTAACTCCAGGGCTTCTGTCCAGCAAAAGAAACAATCATTAGAATGAACTGGCAACCAACAGAATGGAAATTTTTTTTTACAATCTACCCATCTGACAAATGGCTAATATCCAGAATCTACAAAGAACTAAAACAAATTTACAAGAAAAAACAAACAAACAAACACACCCATTCACAAGTGGACGAAGGATGTGAACAGACACTTTTCAAAGGAAGACATTTATGAGGCCAACAAACATATGAAAAAATGCTCATCATCACTGGTCATTAGAGAAATGCAAATCAAAACTACATTGAGATACCATCTCACACCAGTTAGAATGGCGATCATTAAAAAATCTGGAAACAACAGATGCTGGAGAGGATGTGGAGAAATAGGAACACTTTTACACTATTGGTGGGAGTGTAAATTAGTTCAACCTTTGTGGAAGACAGTGTGGCGATTCCTTAAGGATCCAGAAATCGAAATTCCATTTGATCCAGCAATCTCATTACTGGATATATACCCAAAGGATTATAAATCGTTCTATTATAAAGACGCATGTACAGGTATGTTCATTGCGGCACTGTTTACAATAGCAAAGACCTGGAACCAATCCAAATGTCCATTAGTGATAGACTGGACAAGGAAAATGTGGCGCATATACACCATGGAATACTGTGCAGCCATAAAAAACGATGAGTTTGTGTCCTTTGTAGGGACATGGATGAATCTTGAAACCATCATTCTCAGCAAACTGACACAAGAACAGAAAACCAAACAGCGCATGTTCTCACTCATTGGTGGGTGTTGAACAATGAGAACACATGAACACAGGGAGGGGAGCATCATATACTGGGGTCTGTTGTAAGGGAATAGGGGAGGGACGGGGGGGTAGAGAGGTTGGGGAGGTATAACACAGGGAGAAATGCCAGATATAGGGGATGGGGATGGAGGCAGCAAACCACATTGCCATGTAGGTACCTTTGCAACAATCCTGCATGCTCTGCACATGTACCCCAAAACCTAAAGTTCAATTTAAAATTATATATATATATATGAAAGAAATGAGGTAGCCCTCATTGCATGCAATGGCGTCCTGAGGCTGCTGGTTGTTCTGGGTGCTCAGTGTCCAGAGAGTGGGATGGAAGGAGGCTTTGTGCAGGACAGGGACCATGTCCCATATTTTTTTTTCTTCATTAGCCTTCTTGTCATAAAATCAAACACAGGAAACATAAAATAAAAAAGATCTTAAAATGGTGACTTTTAATCAAAAGTAAACACCCTTTAACCATCAGAGAGAGAGAAGTTTGTCAACTGACCTAGAAACCCCATCAATTGTCCCAGCGCAATAAAAAATTCTTCCCTATTAAATCAATCACATTCTGACTTTTATGGTCAGCACTTCTTTGTTCTATTTTATATTTTCATCATCCATAATTATAGTTTAGTTTTACTTAAAAAATTTTTTTTGTTTTCATTTGTTGTACAGGTTCTCCCTGTGAAATTAATATTGTCTGGTAGAGTTTCCTGTTGTTTGCATTTTGTGGGTTGTACCCCAAGTTATGGTTTAATATGTATCTCTATTACCTGTATTTTTAAGCATTTGTAGGTTGGTATAGAGGTTTGCATCTATTCAGTTTTTCCCCATGAGTTTTGATGGTACTATATAATGTTTTTCATCAAGAGAAGGCGTTTAATACTGGTTATTTCCTTTTTTGTGTTGTAAATTGCCATTATTTTTCAATGACTAGATCTGTTAATTCATTACAAATATTAAAAGAGTTGTAGTCTCAGTCTTCTATTTCTTCTCAAGTATTATTTTAATGATTTCTAAAATAAGAGATTTATCCTCTTCTACTATTGGCCTATTCTAGAGACTTGTTTTTTCAGAGATTAAACCAGCATCCAACAACCTGTGACCCAGCAATTGCACTCTTGGATATATATACATATAAATGCATGCATTGGTGTGCCCAAAGATACGAAAGTATTATTCATTGCAGCATGATTTGAAGAAATCTGGATGTAACACAAATGTCTATCAATAGTGGAGGGACAGGAACTGTGAGCTGTTTATAAAGTGGGCCACCTGACAGCCATGGGAGTGTACAGGCTATGACCACACACAGCAAGACCTGGGACACAAGAGTGATTGTATCCAGAACTGACTCATCTCCTTTATGCTATTGGAAATCAAGACATTGTCTTCCCTGGGGTCAGAGAAGGTGATTTGTGACCAAGCAGAACCCTAGGGTGCTTCCTGGAGGCTGGCAATGCTGTTCCTTGATGTGGGTGCTGTTTACCCGAGTGTTCACTTTGTGAAAACCCACAGCCCATTTGTGGTTTGTCCACCTTTCTCCATGCATGTTGTCCTACATTCAAGTATACATTCTGGTGTTTTGAAACAATTCTCTCTAAACTAATATAGAACCTCTTGCTGACAGTCCTTAGAAAGGCTTCATTGAAAAATTCAGTGCAATTATTAAAAATCCCACGAAATAAATGCCTCTGACTCAGATATAAAGAGGTGAATCTACAACAAGAGCAGTTGGCTTGGGAGCTGCCATAAGAACACCTTTGGAAATGGCTTTTGAGCCAGGAACTAGGAGTCAAAACCCAAACAGGCCCATGGGAGGTGGGGGTGTGACATGATGTCCCAGCAGTGCGTGAATAAATGAAACATGGACAGTGTGGCTCATGGCTTATTTGGTCAGTCTGCAACTTGGGGAAAATGAAGTTGGAAAACTGCAGGGTGGAGGAGAGAGGAAGACATAGTCTTCTTGCCATGGGCAGAGCATGTGAAGACAGAGCTTCCATGTGAATGCCCACCAGTGGGTCTCTCAGAGGATGGGGCTCCTTGTAACAGGTGGGCAGCATGGCGTGATGGTTGATGCCACTCAGCCACACAGGGCTTGCTCATGGAGTCCCTGCACAAAGCATCCATGGTAGCTGGGATGGACACTGCATGGGCACAGCAATTGAGTCACCATTCACCAAGGCTGACCTGGCAGCTGCCACTGCTGAGGGCACAGTCAGCTAAATCAGATATTTGTTTGAACAGAGACATAAAGCAGGCAATGTTCACTATGAATAGAAGTGTTATGACAGATAAAGATGCCACTGCAGATATAGTAGATATTTATACAGTTTTGAAACTATGAAAAAATTATGTCAATGGACTTTTTACAAGTAAAGAAATTAAAACCATTGTGGAAATTCTATTTCCCTTTAATCATACTCAGTTTTACAAGTAAGTTCTACCAAACCTTCAGAGAACTTATATCAAGTATATACTGACCTTATATAAAATATTTAAGATACATAGGAAAATATAGAGAAAGTCAACAAATTCACTTTATTAGGCAAGAGTAACATTGATCACAAAACTAGTTAGGGAACAAAGAAGGAAAAAGGTATTATAGGAAAATTACTTTTAATTAATTAGATGTGAAAATTCTAAGAAAAATATTACTAGACAATATTATCCAATGTGTTAGACTGTCTTGGCCAAGGTATATATCCCAAGAATGCAAAGATATTTAAATTTTAAAACTTTTAATATATTTTAACACTTAATTAAAGAATAAAAAATAGAGTTGATGTTATTTTACTAGAGTAAGAAATTATTCTAGATGAAATTTAGCACTCCATCTGACCCATATTTCTTTAGTCATCCCCACTTTAAGGAAAACATGCAATCAGACTGGGCCACTCACATAATCCAAAATAATCTCTCCATCTGAAGTCCATGCTCTTAACCATATCAGCAAAGTCCCTTTTGCTGTGTAAAGTAACATACCTAAATGATCTGGGTCTTAGGGCTTGGTCATATTTGTGAGGCCACTATTTTGGGCACCACAGTGTATATGGTGACTAAATGAGGTTTAACAGTCTAATTAAATTCCTAGAAGATGAGAAGTGAGTAAATGGAAAGAGGCATTCCATAAAGAGGTTATTTAAAGGTATTAAGCAAATGTATCATAATACTGTGAATAAAAAGAGATCCACATTTATTCATACTGCACTGGAACTTCACATGTTAAAGAGAAGCAGAGATCTTTAAAGTAGCCACAGAAGAAACACAGACCATTTAAGAAACAACCAGGTTAAAAATGTAACTGACTTTTCGCTCTCAGCCACAGCAGCCAGAAGATACATCAGCATCAAAGATCTGCCAGAAAACCAATGTCAAACTAAAAACTTGCAGCTGGCAAATCTCTCCTTCATGAATAAAGGTAAAGGAAAACATTATTGTATAAATGAAATGTTTGCACTCTCCAAAATAGCTGTCTAAAAATATCTACAAGAACAGAGAAATACATGAGAATGAAAGAGAAGGAAAACAGAAATTTTAATTTGCAGTCATTGGTACATATTACTCAGTACTGTCATTATAAAATATTAATAATGTAGCTTTCAAAGAAAAAAGTCATGTCAAATACATAACATGTTGTGTTATAATTTCTTTATTTATCCTTGCACCCTCACTCTTGACTTCTATGAGGTCCTGGGAAGTTTGATTCTTTTTCTTGAGACTCAGCTCCATACAGTCAACTCCATAGACCACAGTACACAGAATTGATGAATATTTACCATACGGTTGAGTTTTGTGAAAGTACTTAGCAGATCAGAGATTGTGGTGCATAAGCACAATTCAAAAGTGCTGAGGAGTGACATCAGAGATCATGGTGGCCTAAGAAATCCAAGGGCCAGGCCTGCACAGAGACAATGTGCTTGTAAAACATCAGTATAAAAAAATTCTCTTGGAGAGCTGTTAAAGCACAGATTTCTGGACTCACTATTAAATATTCTGATTGGCTTAATAAAGAATCAACTGCATTGGAATCCTGAAAAATCATCAAAGATTTATAGCAACATAGCAAGTCCAGAAAAATTTACTGGGACACAGGAGCAGAGCTTTGTGGTACCATATCTTACCCTTGACTCATTCCTTCCTCTCCAAGACTGAAGTGGTCTTGAAGACAGCAGCCTGGTAACCCACTGTGAATTCCTATGTCATAGGGAGCCAAGTGGACCACATTCTCAAAATATTGTGATTGTCTGTCTTTTCCTGTTGGGTGACTCCTTGAAGGAGGATAAGAAATGGCTTACACTGGGCTGGGCATGGTGGCTCATGCCTGTAATCACAGCACTTTGGGAAGCTGAGCTGAGTGTATTTCTTGAGCTCATGAGTTTGACACCAGCCTGGGCAACATGGTGAGACCCCATCTCTACAAAAAATACAGAAATTAGCTGGGTATGGTGGCACATGCCTGTAGTCTCAGCTACTCAAGAGGCTGAGATGGGAGGATGGCTAAAGCCCAGGAGGTTGAGGCTATAGAGAGCCAGGATCATGCCACTGCACTCCATCTTGGGCTTCACAGCAAGACCTTGCCAAAAAAAAAAAGAAAAAGAAAAAAAAGTAAATCGAGAGAGATCCAAGATGGCCGACTAGCAACAGCTCAGGAATGTAGCTCCCAGTGAAAGCGCAGAGAACGAGTGGACGCCGCACTTTCCGACGAGTTTTTGTTGCCCACAGACCGGGAGATTCCCGGCAGAGGAGACACACGGGTCGCCGGCGCGACTCTTTTGGCCGGCGCGGCTGTTTTGCCGGCACTCAGCGCGGCGCTTCCCGGTGCGGAGTGTGCGGGACGGACGGGGACGGGCTCGGCTGGTCCCATCCCCACAAGGAAAACAGCAATCGGAAGTGCTGAGGACTGAGAGTTCCACAGCGGGCGCAGCGAACCCGGGAAGGTCTGGCTCAGAGGGGAACCGGCGTCCGCCAAAGGAAAACTAAGAAACAGAAAAACTTCATCACTGGGCGGAGAGAGATCCAAAATGGCCGCGTAGCAGCAGCTCGGGATTGTGGCTCGCGGTGAGGGCGCAGAGAGCGAGTGGAAGCCGCAGTTGCAGACGAATACTTGATGCCCACGGACTGCGAGATTCCCGGCGAGGGAGCCACGCAGGTCGCCAGCGGGACTCTTTTGGCCGGCACGGCGCTTCTCGGTGCGGAGTGTGCGGGAGTGGGTGGTGCCCTTTTGGTCGGGCTCGGCCGGTCCCATCTCCACAAGGAGAACAGCAGTTGGAAGCGCTGAGGACGGAGAAGCACAGCTGAACCCGGGAAGGCCCAGCTCTGTGGGGAAGGGGCGCCCCCCAAAGGAAAACTAAGAAACAGAAAAAACTTCATCACCAACAAGCCTGACGTCCACTCACAGACCCAATCTGAAAGTCGGCAATTACAAAGACGACAGGTGGATAAATCCACAAAAATGGGAAGAAACCAGTGCAAAAAGGCTGAGAGCACCCGAAATCAGAATGCCTCTCCTCCTACAGGGGATCGCAGCTCCTCATCAGCAAGAGAACAAGGCTTAACGGAGGATGAGTGTGATGAACTCACAGAATCAGGCTTCAGAAGGTGGATAATAAGAATCTTCTGTGAGCTAAAAGAACATGTTCTAACCCAATGCAAAGAAACTAAGAACCTTGAAAGAAGATTTAAC
>PVKP010037960.1:0-21237 GCA_004027715.1 Plecturocebus donacophilus
GGACCTTCCCGGGTTCGCTGTGCTTGCTGTGAAACTCTCAGTCCTCAGCGCTTCCAATTGCTGTTTTCCTTGTGGGGATGGGACCAGCCGAGCCCGTCCGTCCCGTATACTCCGCATCGGGAAGCGCCGCGCTGGGGCGCCGACAAAACAGCCGCGCCGGCCAAAAGAGTCGAGCTGGCGACCCGTGTGTCTCCTCTGCCGGGAATCTCCCGGTCTGTGGGCAACAAAAATTCGTTGGAAAGTGCGGCGTCCACTCGTTCTCTGCGCTTTCACTGGGAGCTACATTCCTGAGCTGTTGCTAATCGGCCATCTTGGATCTCTCCTCAATACCTAGGAATTTTAAATACCTTGGAAGATAGCCTAGCAAGACTGAAATCAAGGTGTCAATTTGCTGCATTTTCAACTGGATGTTGGGATCATCAAAAGCTCAACATCACAGATCACTAGAGAATGCAAACCAAAACCACAATGAGATGCTGTCTCATACCAGTTAGAGAATGGCTATTATTAAAAAGTTAAAAAAAATGCTGGTGAGGTTATGGAGAAAGAGGAATGTTTTTACACTGTTGGTAAAAATGTAAATTAGTCCAACTACTGTGGAAAACAGTGTGGTAATTTGTCAAACACCTAAAAACAGACTACCATTTGACCCAGCATTACTGGGTATATATATCCAAAGGAACATAAATCATTCTATCATAAAGATACATGCACATGCATGTTCATTGCTGCACTATTCACAATAGCAAAGACATGGAATCAATCTAAAAGTCCATCAATGGTAGACTGCGTAAATAAAATGTGGTACACATACACCATGGAATACTATGCAGCCATAAAAAAGAACAGGATCATGTCCTTTTCAGGAGCATGGATGGAGCTGGAGGTCATTATCCTTAGCAAACTAATTCGGGAACAGAAAACCAAATACCACATGTTCTCATTTATAAGTGAGCATTAAATTATGAGAACACATGGATGCATAGATGGAAATAACATACATTGGGGCCTATTGGAGGGTAAAGGGTGGGAGGAGGGAGAGAATCAGGAAGATAATGAGTACTGGGTTTACCACCAGGGTGATGAAATAAACTACAACAAACCCTAATGACATAAGTTTACCTGTAAAAAAAAAACTTGCACATGTACCCTTGAACCTAAAAGTTAAATCAAAATAATAAATACCCAATGTCCAGGTCTGCCCCCAGAATACCCTGGGATGGGATCCATGTTTCAGTATTTAAAAGGCTCTCCAAAGATGGGCTGGGCATGGTGGCTCATGCCTATAATCCCAGCACTTTGGGAGGCTGAAGTGGGCAGATCACCTGAGGTTGGTAGTTTGAGACCAGTCTGACCAACATGGAGAAACCTCATCTCTACTAAAAATAAAAAATTAACCAGGCATGGTGGTGAATGCCTGTGATCACAGCTACTTGGGAGGTTGAGGCAGGAGAATGGCTTGAACCTGGGAAGCAGAGGTTGTGGTGAGCCAAGATCACGCTATTGCACTACAGCCTGGGCAACAAGAGCAAAACTCCATCTCAAAAAAAAAGTCTCCCCAGAGATGTCTGTTTCAAGCTATAATAGCTCATTTTCACACTGCTGATAAAGACATACCTTAGACTGGGCAATTTACAAAAGAAAGAGGTTTAACTGACTTACAGTTCCATGTGGCTGGGGAAGCCTCACAATCATGGCAGAAAGCAAGGAAGACCAAGTCACATCTTACATAGATGGCAGCAGGCAAAGAGAGCAAGCTTATGTAGGGAAAATCCCCCCCTTATAGAACCATCAGATTTTGTGAGAATCACCTACTATCACCAGAGCAGCATGGGAAAGACCTGCCCCCATGATCAATCAGCTCCCACAACATATGAGAATTCAAGATGAGATTTGGATGAGGACACAGCCAAACTATATCATTCTGCCCCGACCCCTCCCAAATCTCATGTCCTCACATTTCAAAACAAATTATGCCTTCCCAACAGTCCCCCAAAGCCTTATTTCAGCATTAACTCAAAATTCCATAGTCCAAAGTCTCATCTGAGACAAGGTAAGGCCTTCTGCCTATGAGCCTGTAAAATCAAAAGCCAGTTAGTTACTTCCTAGATACAATGTGGGTACAGGCACTGGGTAAATACAGCCATTCCAAATGGAATAAATTGGCCAAAGGGATAAAGACCCCACGTAACTTTGAAATCCAGCAGGGCAGTCAAATTTTAAAGCTCCAAAATGATCTCCTTTGACTCCATGTCTCACATCCGGGTCACACTGATGCTACGGGTGGGTTCCCATGGACTTGGGCAGCTCCACTCTTGTGGCTTTGCAGGGTGCAGCCTCCGTACTGGCTGCTTTCACAGGTCGGCATTGTCTGCGGCTTTTCCAGGTGCATGGCGCAAGTTGTCAGTGGGTCTACCATTCTGGGGTCTGGAGGATGGCGGCCCTCTTCTCACAGCTCTACTAGGCAGTGCCTCAGTAGGGACTCTGGCGGGGGTTCTGACCCCACATTTCCCTTCTGCGCTGCCCTAGCAGAGGTTCTCTATGAGGGCCCTACCCCTGCAGGGAACTTTTGCCTGGGCATTCAGGCCATGGCTGGAGTGATTGCAACACAGGGCACCAAGTCCTTAGGCTGCACACAGCACTGGGACCCAGGGCCTGGCCCAAAAAACCACTTTTTCCTCTTGGGCCTCTGAGCCTGTGGTAGGAGGGGCTGCCATGAAGGTCTCTGGCATGCCCTGGAGACATTTTCTTCATGGTCTTGGGGATTAACTTTAGGCTTGTTGCAAATTTCTGTAGCTGGCTTGAATTTCTCCTAAGAAAATGGGTTTTTATTTTCTACTGCATCAGGCTGCAAATTTTCTAAACTTTTATGCTCTATTTCCGTTTTAAAATGAAATGCTTTTAACAGCACCCAACTTTTGAATGCTTTGCTGCTTAGAAATTTCTTCCACCAGATACCCTAAATCATCTCTCTCAAGTTCAAAGCTCCACAAATCTCTAGGGCAGGGACAAAATGTCACCAGTCTCTTTGCTAAAACATAACAAGAGTCACCTTTGCTCTAGTTCCCAACAAGTTCCTCATCTTCATCTGAGACCACCTCAGCCTGGATCTTATTGTTCATATCACTACCAGCATTTTTGTCAAAGCAATTTAACAAGTCTCTAGGAGGTTCCAAACTTTCCCACATTTTCCTGTCTTCCTCTGAGCCCTTCAAACTGTTCCAACCTCTACCTGTTCCCAGTTCCAAAGTTGCTTTCACATTTTTGGGCATCTTTTCAGCAATGTCCCACTCTACTGGCACCAATTTATTGTATTAGTTGTTTTCATGCTGCTAAGGACATACCTTAAACTGGGATCAGAAAGAGGTGTCATTGGACTTACAACTCCGCATGGTTGGAGTGGTCTCAGAATCATGGCGGAAGGCAAAAGGCACTTTTTACATGGCAGCAGCAAGAGAAAATGAGGAAGAAGCAAAAGGGGAACCCCTGATAAAACCATCAGACCTTGTGAGACGTATTCACTACCATGAGAACAGCACAGGGAAGGCTGGCCCCCATGATTCAATTACCTCTCACTGGGTCCCTCCCATAAAACATGGGAATTTTAGGAGATACAATTCAAGTTGAAATTTGGGGGGGACACAGCCAAACCATATCATGTACCTAGCACAAAGAAAAGGTAAATATTTAAGGTGATAGATATCCCAATTACCTTGATTTTATCTTTACACATTATATAAATGTATCACATTACCATATATACTATAAAAATATATGCAAATATTATTTATCAGTAAAAATATATTCTCATTACCTTTTAATATCTTTAGAATTTGTAGTAATATCAAGTCTCTGATTACTGATACTGGTCATTCGTATATACTCCCTGCTTTTTATATCTGAATAGTCTTGCTGGAGTTTAGCAATTTTATTAATCTTCAAAAAAAACCAACTTTTGGTTTCATTAAATTTTTCTATTTGTTTCTGTTTCATTGATATCTACTTTAATGTTTATTATTTTCTGTCTTTGGGTTTTATTTGGTCTTCTTTTTCTAGTGTCTTAAAATTGGAAGCTGAAGTTACTGATTTGAGAACTTTCTCCTTTTCCAATATAAAGTGATGTAGTTTATTGCTATAAACTTCTCAAGTACTGCTTCAGCAGGCTTCCACAAATTCTGAAATGCTATCAAGTTCCCTTTTTAAAAATAAACTTTATTTTTTAGACCATTTTAGCTTTACAGAAAAATTAAGTAGTACACAGAGGTCCCATATACCCTGCATCCACTTTTTTCTATTAACATCTTATAGTACTATAGTTAATGAGCCAATATTGACATATTATTATTAACTAAAGTCTACAGTATATTTACATTTTCTTAATTTTTATTAGTGCCCTTTTTCTGTTTCAGGATCTCATCCCAAATACTACAATGCATTTAGTTGTCGTGTCTCTTTAGGCTTCTCTTGGTGGTAGCAATTTCTTAGACTTTTCCTGTTTGTTTATTTTTTCTTTCATTCTCAAAGGAGGTGAAAGTTTTCTTGTTTTTGAAGACCCTGACAGTTTTGAGGAGTTTTGTCAGATATCTTGTAGGATGGCCCTCTACTCTACTCGAGTTCGTCTGATAATTTTCTCATGATTGTCCTGGGGTTATGGATTATTAGGAGGAAGACCATGAAGGTAAAGAGCCGTTTTCATCCCAGCATACCAAAAGTTGAATTGTGTCCCTCCAAAAAAGATTCACTGAAGCTCCAACTCACAGTACCTCAGAATGTGACCTTATTTGGAAATAAGGTCTTTACGGAAATAATGAAATTAAAGTGAAATTATTTAAAAATTATATCCCTGGGCTCTAATCCAATATGGCTGGTGTCCTTATAGAAAGGGGAACTTTGGACACAAAAACAGGTACAGAGAGATACGTGAAGATACACAGGGAGAAGACAGCCATATAATTTGAGTGGTGCATCTAGAATGAACATCATGAATTGCTGGCGAGCACCAAAAGTTAGAAGAGTCAAGGAGGGATTCCTCCCTAGAGCTGTTAGAGACAGCATGACATCTTGATTTCAAATTTCTGGCATCCAGAATCGTGAAACAATAAATTTGTTGTTTTTTTGAAGTCTCCCAGTCTTTGGTGCTTGTTACAGCAGCCTAGGAAACAGATACAGGTCCATGCTATCGACATGATTTATGACTAGGTATTGGCCTTAATCACCTATCTGAGGCAGTGTCTGTAAAATTCCCAGGTGATTTTTATGCCACAGAAACAGGAGGCAATCGAGAGACCTTCAGGTTCTTCACCAGTGTCAGCTCTGGCTTTTAAGTTGTTGCTGAAGAGAAAGCGCCTCAGCAAGCAAACAGCTCGCCCACAAGGAGCTTGTCTTACATGCCAGGCACTGTGATAAACCCAGATCTCTCCGCTCTGCTGGGAGTCTCAGAGGCAATGCTGTGTGAAGGTGAGAGAGCACTGGCGACTGGGGCCTCCTTTTCTACAGGGGACAGACGAGACAAGAGACATTCAAGTGCTTCTGTTTAAGGCCTAAACTGATGCTTTAGTCAGAGGCCAACTCCCTCTTTCTGGCCCAAGTATTATGAAGGAGGAAATAGCCAGAACGGATACAAGTTAATGGACAGCCAGCTCCTCCCTTGGTCCCTCCAAAAATAAAGGTACACATGGGGCAAGGCTTCCAGAGCCTAGAGAAATGAAATTGGCAGGAACAAAGCCTAAAGAAGTAAGTTCAGAGTTTTTTGGTAATTTTGTTCAGGATATTAGATATTTTGACCCTGTATGTGCTTTACTTACCCAATTCCTTACTGATGGACAGCAATAACGTTTTCTATTTTTTACTATATAACAACACAGCTATGAGTATCTACATACCTATTAATTTCTACAACCATGCTGGAAGGTAGATTCCTGAAAGTGAAACTGCTGGAACAGAGCGCAGGAGCCTTTTAAATTTTGATACATACCTCTAAATTACTCCTAAAAGATTGCACAGTTTTATATTCCTGCCAACATCACAATGCCCTTTTCCTTATATCATTACCAATACTAGATGTTATCTTTTTATTAACTTGTCTACTCTAAAAGGTAAGTAAAATCATCTCATTTTCTGTCATCAAATTCCATTTTGATTTCTTCAGAGGTTATTTTGACGTGTTATTTTTCAAATATTTGAGGATTTTTTATATTTTTGTTATTGATTTATAATTTAATCTTATAATCAAAGGACATAGTTTGTATGACATGAAGCATTTTTAATTAATTGTGACTTGTTTTATGACCCAGAATATGATCTATTCTGGTAAATGTTCTCTGGGCACTTGAAAAGAATTGGTATTCAGCTATTTTTGATGGGGTGTTCTGGAAGTGTTACTTAGATCAATTTAGTTGATAAGGTTGTTAATGCCTATTATATCTGATATGGTTTGACTCTGTGTCTCACCCAACTCTCATCTCCAGTTGTAATCTCCACATGTTGAAGGAGGGACCTGGTGGGAGGTGACTGGATCATGGGAGTGGTTTCCTCACTTTCCTTGTGATAGTGAGGGACTTTTCATAAAAGCAGATGGTTTTGTTTTCTTTTGTTTTGAGATGGAGTCTCGCTCTTGTCACCCAGACTGGAGTGCAGTGGCTCAATCTCGGCTCACTGCAACCTCTGCCTCCAGGGTTCAAGTGATTCTCCTGCCTCAGCCTCCTGAGTAGATGGGATTACAGGCACCCAACATCATGTCTGGCTAATTTTTTTGTATTTTTAGTAGAGATGGGGTTTCATCATGTTGGCCAGGTTGGTCTCAAACTCCTGACCTCAGGTGATCCACCTACCTCAGCCTCTCAAAGTGCTCAGATTACAGGTGTGAGCCACTGCACCTGGCCAAGCAGATGGTTTTAAAAGTGTTTGACAGTTCCTCCTTTGTTTGTTCTTTCTCCTCCCACCATGTAAGACATGCTTTGCTTCCGCTTTGCCTTCTGCCACGATAGTGTTTCCTGAGGCCACCCCAGGCATGCAGAACTGTGAGTCAATTATACCTCTTTTCTTTATAAATTGCCCAGTCTTTGGTAGTTCTTTATAGAAGTATGATAGCAGACTAATACATAAAATTGGTATCGCCAGAGTGGGGCACTGCTATAAAGATAACTAAAAATGGAGCAGCTTTGGAACTGGGTAATGGGCAGAAGTTGGGACAGTTTGGAGGGCTCAGAAGAAGACTGGAAGATGTGGAAAAGTTTGAAACTTCCTAGTGACTTGTTGAATGGTTTTGACCAAAATGCTGATAGTGATTTGGACAATGAAATCTGAGCTGAGGTGGTCTCAGATGGAGATGAGGAACTTGCAGGGAACTGGAGTAAAGGTCACTCATGCTATGTTTTAGCAAGGAGACTGGCAGCATTTTACCCTCACCTTTGAGATCTGTGGAACTTTGAACTTGAGAGAGATGATTTAGGGTATCTGGTGGAAGAAATTTCTAAGCAGCAAAGCATTCAAGAGGTGACCTGGCTTATTCTTAAAGCATTCAGTTATATGTATTCACAAAGAGATGGTCTGAAATTGGACCTCATGTTTAAAAGGGAAGCAGAGAATAAAGGTTTGGAAAATTTGTAGCCTGATCATGTGGTAGAAAAGAAAAACCCATTTTGAGGGGAGGAATTCAAGCCTGCTGCAAAAATTTGCATAAGTAACAAGGAGCTGATGTTAATAGCCAAGACAATGGGTGAAGTGTCTCCAGGGCCTGTCAGAGACCTTCATGACAGTCCCTCCCATTACAGGCCCAGAGACCTAGGAGGGAAAAATGGGCTGGACCCAGGGCCCTGCTGCTCTGTGCAGCCTTGGGACTTGGTACCCTGATGCTCTGTGCAGCCTCAGGACTTGGCTATAAGGGGCCAATGTACAGCTCAGGCCATTGTTTTAGAGGATGTAAGCCCCAAGCCTTGGTGGCTTCCATGTGGTGTTGGGCCTGTGGGTGTACAGAAAGACAAGAGTTGAGCTTTGGGAGCTTCTGTCTAGATTTCAGAGGATGTGTGGAAATGCCTGGGTGTCCAAGCAGAAGTCTGCTGCAAGGGCAGAGCTCTCCTGGAGAACTTCTACTAAGATGGTGCAGAGGGAAAATGTGGGTTGGAACCCCCACACAGAGTCACCACTGGAGCACTGCCTAATGGAGCTGTGAGAAGAAGGCCACCATCCTCCAGACACCAGAAAGGTGGATCTACCCACAGCTTGCACTGTTTGCCTGGAAGGGCTGCAGGCCCTCAACGCCAGCCTGTGAAAGCAGCTGCAGGGGCTGTACCTTCCAGAGCCACAGGGATGGAGCTGCCCAGGGCCATGGGAGCCCACCCCTTGCATCAGTGTGCCCTGGATGTGAGACATGGAGACAAAGGAAATTCTAGAGCTTTAAGAGTTAATGGCTGACCAGCCAGGTTTTGGACTTGCATGGGGCCTGTGGCTCCTTTGTTTTAGCCAATTTCTCCCATGTGAAATGGGAACATATACCCAATACCTGCACCCCCATTGTATCTTGGAAGTAAACTAACTTGTTTTTGATTTTACAGTCTTATAGGCAAAAGGGATTTGTCTTGTCTCAGATGAGACTTTGGACTTGGATTTTTGGGTTAATGCTTGAAGGAGTTAAGACTTTGGGGGATTGTTGGGAAGGAATGATTGGTTTTGAAATGTGAAAAGGACGAGATTTTGGAGGGACCAGGGACAGAATGATATGGTTGGGCTCTGTGTCCCCACTCAAATCTCATCTTTCATTGTAATCCCCACCGTCAAGGGAGGAATCTGGTGGGAGGTGATTGGATCACAGGGGCAGTTCCACTCATGCTGTTATCAGATAGTGAGGGAGTTCTCATGAGATCTTCTGGTTTACAAGTGGCAGTTTCCCCTGCATGCTCTCTCTCTCTCCTGCTGCTGTGTTAGACATGCCTTGCTTCCTCTTCCCCTTCTGCCATGATTATACGTTTACTGAGACCTCCCCAACCATGGGGAACTCTGTGAGTCAATTAAGCCTCTTTTGTTTAAAATTACCCAGTTTCAGGTAGTATCTTTATAGCAGAGTGAAAATGGACTACACTGTGGCAAATGAATACAATATCCTTGACAATTTTCTGTCTACTTGTCCTATCTATTATTGAGAGAGAGGGATTGACTGTTCTAACTGTAACTGTAGATTTCTCTATTTCTCCTTCCAGTTCTATCAGTTTTTACTTCATGTACTTTGAAGCTGTTAAGGGCATAATTCTTTGTATTGTTACATATACCTTCTTAATTGACCCTTTTATTAATTTAAATGACTTTGTCCCAGGTAATATTCTTGGCTCTGACATCTTCTGAATCTGATATTAAAATAGTCACTGCAACTTTCTTTTGATTAGTGTTACTATGGTATATCTTTTGTCATTCCTTTACTTTTAACCCAATTGTGTCTCTATAGTTAAAGTGCATTTCTTGTAGGCAGCATAACAACTGGTTTTTGCTCTTTAATCCAGTCTATTAATCTCTACCTTTTAATTGAAGTAATTATATCATATTACTATATGATATAATTATTATAACTAATATAATTATTGATATAGTTAAATCTATCATCTTGCTATTTTCTACGTTTTCTATCTTATTCTCTTTTTCCTGCCTTCTTTGGATGTTTTGACTATTTTTTATGGCTGATGTATTAGCTATGACTTTTTATTTTATTATTTTAGTGTTTCCTTTAGAGTTTATAGTTATCTCTTTAACTTATCATGATATACCTTCAAGTAATATTATAGCACTACATATATATTATAAAAATCTTATCATAGGACACTCCTGTTTCTCCCTTCCAGACCTTTACACTATTGTTGCCATACATGTTATGCAATATATTATCTCTGTTAAAGTAGTCAATTATCCACCTAGGCTGGAGTGCAGTGGCATGATCATCATAGGTCACTGCAACCTCAAACTGCTGGGCTAAGGTTAACCCTCACCTCAGCCTCCCTAGCAGCTAGGGCTACAGGCAGCGCATCAATGCTTGGCTAATTTTTTTTTAAGAGATAGGGGTCTTGTTATATTGTCCAGGCTAGTCTCAAATGCCTGGCCTTAAGCTATCCTCCCACCTCAGCCTCCCATAATCCTAAGATTACAAGCATGAGCCACTGTGCGTGGCTTCAATTATCTTTTAAAGATATTCAGATAAAAATTTTAAAATTCTTTTGCTCGTGTAGTTACCATTTCTAGTGCTCTTTAGTCCTTGTGCTGATTCATATTTCCATCTGGTGCCTGGCTACTTCTGCCTAAAGAATGTTCTTTGACATTTCTTAGAGTGCAAATCTGCTGGTGATACATCACTTCAGCTTTTGTATGTCTGTAAATGTCTTCTTTTCTAGACTACTCACTGTCAAAATCTCTCCTTCCTATAGGAAATTTAGCTAAGTTTTCTTCATCCCCAATTTCTCTCTTTTCTTGTGTTGATTCAGTATTCTGAACTCCATTCTCAGCTGGAATAAGCAAAGATCCTTTTAGGGCAAGATAAGATTTTATAGCCAGATTCGGTGGCAGACCATGATTTAAGAAATTATGTTTGGAGCCTATGTATTGAAAAGAGAACACTGATTTGTTTTTTAGCTATTGCATTCGGAGTCGAACTATAATACAACTCTATATTCTTGTTGATCAATTCAAAGATGTTCTGCACTGTTTTGACTCTTTAAAAATACTTCAGATGCAAATTTATAGGAGAAAAAAATCCTTTAAGATAAGAGGTGTTCTCCAGGATTGAAGAACTACCTGGCATTTAAGAAATATCATCAGTTTTTGTAATGCATATTGTGATTGTTTCCATATACTTCTGTTTATAAAAGTATCAGTTTTACTTTTCAGATGATTTATAAGAATCATTAAAATTTTCACTGAAATAAGTGACAAGTCACACTGCCACTTAAAAAAAAATTTAGTTTTCATCTTTAGAACATATTGTCACAGGACATTTAATTCTAGGTTGCCTTTTCTTTCTTTCTTTTTTTTTTTTTTTTAAGAGACAGTCTATCTCTGTCACCCAGGCTGCAGTGCAGTGGTGCAATCGTAGCTCATTGCAACCTTGAAGTCCTGGGCTCAAACGATTCTCCTGCCTTAACCTCTGAAGTAGCTGTAACTACAAGCCCACAGCAGGCTAATTTTTAATTTTAATTTTAATTTTTGTAGATATGGGGGTCTTATTATATTGCCCAGGCTGGTCTCAAATTCTTGGCTTCAAGTGCTCCTCCCACTTGGGCTTCCCAAAGGTCTGGGATTATAAAAGTAAGCCACCATGCCCAGCCTAGGTTGACATTTTTTTCCAGCAATTTAAGAATCATATTCCACTGTCTTTTTGCTTTCATTATTCTGATGAGAAATCAGCAATACTACAGGTATCTTCTTTTCCCTTCTATATATATAGTGTCTTTTTTCCTCTGGCTCCTTTTAAGATTTTCTCTTTATTACTGTTTTTTAGCAGTTTTTTATAATATGTCTTGGTATCATTTTCTCAATGTTTCTTGTGCTTAGAATTCACCGAGCTTCTTGGATTTGTGGATTAATAGCTTTCATCAAATTTTAAAAGTTTTGAGCTATTATTTCTTCAAATATTTTTTCTGTTTCTTCTACTTTCCACTCCTTCTCTCCTTTGGGGAATCTGATTACTTATACATGAGGGCACCTGAAGCCCCACAGTTCAATGATGCTCTCATTATATTAAAAAGTTATTTTGCTCTCTGTGTTTTATTTTAGATAGTTTCTATAACTATGCCTTCTAATTCACTAATATTTTCTGCTGCCATATCCAATCTGTCATTTATCACATTTCAGATACTGAGATTTTAAAATCTCAGATATTATAGTTTTCAACTGTAGATGTTCAATTTAGTTTTAAAAACTATCATCCACATGTCTACTTAACTTTTGGAACATGTGGAATGTAATTCTAGTAACTGTTTAAACATCCTTGTCTTCCAGTTCTAACATCTACTGTCAATTCTGGGTTCATTTCAGTTGATTGATTACTCCCCTCAATACGGATTGTGTTTTTTTGCTGCTTTGTATGCCTGGCAATCTTTGTTTGAATGCCAAAGAGTGTGGATTTTACCTTATTGAGTTTTGGATTTTTATATTCCTATAAATATACATATATTTATAGGAATATATATATATATATATATATATATATATATATATATATTTATTTAATTTCCAGCCCACCTTGGGATGATGCAGCTAATTACTTGGAAACAGTTTGATCATCATTTTGAGTCTTGCTTTTATTGTATTAGACAAATCTTGGGCAGTGCTCAATGTAGGACTAATTATTTTTCACTACCTAGGCAATATCTTCCTGTGTAGTCTACCCAGTAACCCATGAACTATTAATTTATCCAGTCTGGTGCAGGAGAAGAGATGCTATCTCTGGTGGTATGTGTGCTTTGGGCACTGTTCTCCAATCTTTTCATATTGTTTTTCTCCCCAAATTTAGGCAGCTTTTTCACATATATGCACTAGTCAGTACTCTGCTGAATATTTAAGGAAACTCTGTGCAGATCTCCAAGATTCTCTGTAACATTTTTCTTTTTAGTGTTCTGTCTTGGGAATTCTAGCTAACTTCATCTCCCAAGATATTTGACTTTGTCTTCTGAACATAGGGAGTCCACCAGGTTCTGCCTGGATTCTCCTTCCCAGCACCAAAGCCTAAAAACTCTTTCAAGGAAGTAAGCTGCAGCAAAGGTATGGCTTGCCTGTTTTATTTCCTGTCTTCCAGAGATAATACTCCTTAAGTGCCTGATGTCTAATGTATTTTTAAGTGTTGTATTTTTTTTAATAGTTTGCATATGTTTTAAAAAATGTATTGTGTTGGATAGCAGGGTAAATCTGGTTCCTGATACTCTTTCTTGGGCGTATAATTGACTATTTCAAAATAAAATAATAATAACATATTTAGAGGTTAAAATATGCAATAATAACATGCATGGTAATGATACACAAAGGCTGAGAGAGAAGAGATGGAAGCATACTGTTGTAAGATTCTTACGATATAAGAGAAGTGCTATAATATTACTTGAAGGTAGGCTGTGATGAGGTTTGACATATATAATGTAAATCCTAGAGCAACTAAGAAAAAATAAAAAGCAAAAGCTAATACAGGGAATTACACGCCCCTCCAAAAAAATAACACCTGAGAAAAATGTTAAAATAGCATTGATGTAAGTTTAAATTTAGAGATATCGATAATTACATAAAATTTAAGATTATCTAAACACTCCAGTTAAAATGCAGACATGTTAAGGTAGGATTAAAAAGGCAAGACCAAACTATGTATTGGTATAAGAAGCCTATTTTATGTAGGAGGATGCAGATAGGTTAAAAGTAAAAAGATGGACAAACATATAGCCTTAATCTAAAGAATGTTAGCATGGTTATATCATACGAAACAGACTTCAGAACAAGAAATATTACCAGGCATAAAGAGAGACATTTCATGATGATAAATGGGTCAATTAATCAAAAGGACATTGCAATCTCAAATGTATATGCATTGAACATTAGAGCTTCAAAATATATGAAATAAAAACTAAGATTAAAAAAATGTATAGATAAATTTGTAGTTAAAGTTGGAAATGTCAACATCCCTCTCTCAGTAGTTGCTAGAACAAGTACACAAAAAATCAGTAAGACTAGAGAAGAATTTAACAACACTATCAATCAACTTGACCTAATTGACATTTATAGAACAGCCAACAACAGCAGAATGCACATTCTTTTCAAGTGCTCATGGAACATTTACCAAGATAGAGCAAGCATATTCTGGACCATAAAACAGAGCCAAGAAGGCTGAAATCATAGAAACTATGTTCTTTGAACATGACAGAAATAGATTTTAAGTCAATGACAGAAATATGTCTGGATAATCTCCAAATATTTGGTAATTAAGTGATATACTCCTAAATAAATAAGGAGTCAAGAAGAAATTACAAGGGAGATCACAAGATATGTTCCACTGGAAGAAAATAAAAGCAAAGCATATCAAAATTTGTGGGCTGCATTTCAAACAGTGTTTAGAAGGAAATGTATACCATTAAGTGGTTGTACTAGAAAAAGAAAAAAGATCTTAAATCAATTATGTAAGTTTTACTTCAAGAAACTAGAAAAAGAAAAAAATTAAATCAGAAGTAAACAGGAGAAAAACAATAAAGATAAATTTTAAAAATAGAAGCAGGTAGGAGAGTGGGATAGGAAGGATAGTGAGACAGGGAGGGAGGGAAAGAGAGAGAGAAAGAGAAAGAGAGACATTGAGGGACTGACATAGTGAAAGCAAAAGCTGATTCTTTGAAAATATGAATAAAATTTACAAACTCCTAGCCATACTAATCAGGAAAACATAAGGGAGAAAGGAGACATAAATTACCAAAATCAAGAATGAAAAAGGCACTATACAATGAGTTCTATAGATATTAAAGGAATAATACAGGAATATTATAAAACTTTACTCAATAAATTTGACAACTTAGATGAAATAGACAAAATACTTGAAATGTACAAATGATCAAGGTTTACATTAGAGGAAATAAAATTCCAAATGGCCCTTTATTTTTCTACTGAGATAATTTATAGAACAAAATTTTATGTCACATAAAATTCACCATCTTAAGGTGTACATTTCAGTGGTTTTCAGCATATTTACAAGGCTGTGCAACTATCACCTCTATCTAGCTCCAACATTTTCATTACCCTGAAAAGAAGCCCTATACTCACTAGCAACGTCCACACAGATACACTTGGAATTAATACTTTGTATCCCTCAATCCAATCAAGCTGACACTCAGTATTAACCATCACAGTTATATACCTTGAAGTGAAATTTCTGGGTCATATAGAAATCCATGTTTAACTTTTTGAAGAACTGCCAAACTTTTTCCAAAGCAGCAGTACTGTTTTACACTCTACCTGGCAATGAATGAGCATTCTAGTTTCTCCACATCTTCTTGTTATTTCTGGGTTTTTGTTTTTGTTTTTTTTAAATTTGTTTTCATAGCTATCCTAGTGGGTGTGAAGTGAAGTGGTATCTCACTGTGGTTTTTATTAGCATTTCCCTAACGGCTAATGATGTAAGCATCTTTTCATATGCTTGTTGACCATTTGTATATCTTTGGAGAAATGTCTATTCAAATCTTTAGCTCATTTATAAGATTGAGCTGTTTTTTTGTTGTTGAGTTGTAATCGTTCTTTAAATATTCTGGATACTAGGTCCTTATCAGACATATAATTTGCAAATACTTCCTCCCAGTCTGTGGATTGTCTTTGAACTTCCTTGATAGTGTCTTCTTATGCTCAAACATTTATTATTTTTATGAAATACAATTTTTCTGTTTTTTCTTTGGTGCTTTTGGTGTCACATCTAAGAAACCATCACCTAATCCAAGGTCATGAAGATTCCCACCTATGTTTCCTTTTAAGAGTTTTATAATTTTCACCTTTGCATTTAGGTCTTTGACGTATTTTAAATTTTTGTGTATGTCATGAGATAGGATTCATCCATTCTTTGGCATGTGGATATCCAGTTGTTTCCGCACCTTTTTTTAAAAAAAAAAAAAACCTCAGTCTTTCAATCCCTATTGAATGGTATTTATACCATTGTTGAAAATCAATTGACCATAGGTGAATGGGTTTATTTCTAGACCCTCAATTATATTCCTTTGTTCTGTATGTCTATCTTTATGTCAGTACCACACCGTCTTGATTACTGTGGCTTTGCAATGTGTTTTAAAATCCGAAAATGTGATCTTAAGCTTTCCTCAACTTTGTTCTTCTTTATCTACTTAGTATTGACTATTTTGAGTCACTTGCATTTTTCATATGAATTTTAGGATCAGCTTGTCCATTTCCACAAAAAAAAAGGCAATTTGAAGTTTGATAGAAATTTCATTGAATCTGAGGATCAACTCCAGGAGTACTGCCTTCCTGGTAATATTAAATGTTCCGATCCAGGAGCATGGAATATCTTTCCATTTATTTAGGTTTCCTTTTATTGCTTTTAGCAATGTTCTGTCATTTTTAGTGTACAAGTCTTTAACTTATTTGATTACAATTATTTCTAAGTATTTTCTTCTTTTTGAAGGTATCGTAGTATTTTATTGATGGTATTTGGTTGCATATTGATTTATTTGGTTGCATTTATTTCTAAGTATTTTCTTCTTGAAGGTATCATAGTATTTTATTGATGGTATTTGGTTGCATATTGATTTATTTGGTTGCATTTATTTCTAAGTATTTTCTTCTTCTTGAAGGTATTGTAGTATTTTATTGATGGTATTTGTTGCATATTGGTTTATTTGGTTGCATTTATTTTAAGTATTTTCTTCTTCTTGATGGAATTATTTTTAAATTTTATATTCTGATAATTGTTTGCTAGACTACAGAAACACAATTGATTTCTGAATTTGGTTTTTGTGTCCTACATTTTTCCTAAGGTAATTTATTGCTCTAGTAGAGTGTGTGTGTGTGTGTGTGTGTGTGTGTGTGTGTGTGTATTCTTTAGAATATTCTGCATAAAGGATCATGTCATCTGTAAATAGAAATAGTTTCACATCTTCCTTCCAACATGGATGCCTTTTACTTCTTTTCCTTTCTTAGTTTCTCTAGCTAGAATCTCTAGTACAATGTTGAAAAAAAAGTGGTGGATATAGAAAACCTTGTTCTCGTTCCTGATTTTAGAGCCCATGACCATGTTTTTTTTTTTTTTAAATTGATTCTGTAGTTAAAAAACATTCCTATAAATAAAATGCCAGGCCCAGATGGCTTACCTGGTTAATTATATCAAACATTAAAAGACAAAATAATATCAATTCTATAGACATTCTTGCAGAAAACAGAAGAGGACGGAATACTTAATTCCTTTTATGAGACAAGCATTATCCTGATACCTAAGCCAAAGACATTATAAGAAAGGGAAGTTACAGTCTGATATCCCACATCAGCAAAAAGCAAAATACCTTAACAAAGTATTAGTGAACTGAATCTGGCAATATATGAAAAAACTAACATATCATGACTAGGTGGAGTTCAGCTCAAGAATGCAAGGTTATTTTAGCATTCAAAAATCAATGTATTCACCAGCTTAATAGACAATGAGAAAAAAACATGATTATCTTAATATAGAAAAAGCATTAGAGAAAATTTGAATATTCATTCATAATTTTAAAAGACTGAAAAACTAAAAACAACCTCAGCAAACTAGAAGGAGAAGAGAGCTTTCTCACAACCCGAGAAATGGCATATATAATAAACGGAGAGCTAACGTCACACTTAATGGCGAAAGAGTGTATGTTTCCCCCTAAGACTGAAAATAAGGCAAGGCTTTTCATTCTCATTATTTCTGTTGACCAAAATAAGAGAGGTCCTAGTCAGTGTAAGTAAGAAAAAATGAAAAATAAGAAATAATAAAAGGCTTACAGATTGGAAAGAAAACATTATCTTTTCTTGCAGATTACATAACCATCTGTTATGCAGAAAATCCTGAGTGATCCACAGAAAAGCTCCAAGAATTGATTAGTGGGGCTAGCACAGTAACAAGATTCAAGGTTAATATGCAAAAATTCATTGTATTTATATATACCAGAAATAAATAATTGGAAATTCAAATTTTAAAATACTATTTACATTAGCATGAAAAGTATGAAATACTTTGGAATAAATGTGATGAAATATATGGAATTCCTGTACATTAAAACTATAAATTATTGCTCAGAGTAATTTTTAAAATGTTCTAAATAAACAGAGATACTCTATGTTCATGAATGAGAACAGTTTATTTAACAGGATAGTGTTAAAAGAGTCAATGTGTTTGCTATCAAAATCCCACTAGGTTATTTAAATAAATTGACAAGCCCATTCTAAAATTCACATGAAAATACAAAGGGTCTCGAATAGCCCAAACAATTTTGAGAAAGAAAACAAACTGGGAGATCTTAACTGTAACTGATCACTTGGAGATCTTACCATACCAGATTTCCAGACTTAGTATTAAGCTACAGTGAGCAAGACCACATGGCATTGGTAGAATTATAGATAATTAGCTCAATGGAACACAATAGATAGTTCAGAAATAGACCTAAAATAGATGGTCAATTGATTTTTGACATGGGTAAAGTAAGCCAATGGGGAGAGAATAATCTTTTGAACAAATCATACTAAAGTAATTAGATGTTCATGGGCAAAAACATAAACCCTTACCTCACACCACACACACACACACACACACACACACAAACACACACACTTACACACACTCACGGTGGACCACAGAGCTAAACATGGGAGCTAAATCTCTAGACTTACATAAAATATAGGAGAAAGTCAGTGTGACCTTGGGTTCATCAGAGATTTCCTAAATCTCTGATTTTTAAAAAGGCACAAACCATGAAACAAAAAACTTAAATAAGGTGGCCTTCACCAAAGTTAAACAAAAGCACACCTTTTATTCTTCAAACTTTAGTAAGTTAAAAAGGCAAGCTATAGACTGTAAGAACTATTTGTATAATAAGATACTTATAAAGGACTTGTATCCAGGATGTAAAAATTCTTACAACTGAATAATAAGATGACAACCTGTTGAGCAAAATGCAAGCAAAAGATTTGAATAGACTCTTCAGCAAAGATACAAAAATGGAAGATAAAATATTAGTGACAGTGCTATGATGCTCATGAAAAGATGCTCAAGATCATTAGTCATCAGGGAAACACAAATTAAATCATAATGATATTCTTCTACATACTCACCAGAATGGCTACCTTGATGATACTGAGTGTTGGCAAGGCTGTGAAATGCTCATATATTGCTGATGGGAGTAAAAGATGGTGCAGCTACTTTGAAAAAACCATTTGGCAAGTTACTCATAAAATTAAGCATATACCCAATGTGACCTAGCAATCCCACTCCTAGGTATTTATCCAAGAGAAATGGAAACCAGTGTTCATGCAGAGAATTTACTTGACTGTTCATAACAGTCTTGTGCATAATGGGCAACCCTAGATGTTCCTCAACTGGTGAATGGATAAACAAATTGTGGTGCATCCACACAATGGAATTTGCTCCGTGCCTCTCCCAGCTTCCGATGGCTGCTGGTGTTGCTTGGTTGTGGCTGCTCTGCTCCCACCTCTGCCTCCATGGTGGCCACATCGCCCTCTTCTCTGTCTGTGACAAGTTTCCATCTGCCTCCCTCTCATGAGAACACTTGTGACTGTATTTATCCCCCTCCCCACCCAGATAATCCAAGATAATCTCTCCATCTCAAAATCCTTAATTTAATCACACCTGCAAGATCCTCTGGTGCCAAATAAGGTAGTCTTCGCAGGCTGCGGGAAGGAAGGTGTGGACATCTTTCGGGGAGCCATTATTCAACCTGCCACGTTGTCTTATTCAGCAGTTGATCCTGTCTTTGAAGACCTCTCTTTTCCTTGTTTCCGTGCACCTCCTTTCCCTTTTGTCACCCCTTCTCAATCACCTTTGAAGAGTTTCTGCCATCCGTTCCATTTCTCAGACTAAAAACCCATGGGCCATAATTTTGTCGTTGAGACAGTTTCACTCTTGTCACCCAGGCTGAAGAGCAATGGCATGATCTCGGCTCACTGCAACCTCCACCTCCCTGGTTCAAGCTATTCTGCCCCAGCCTCCTGAGTAGCTGAGATTATAGGCACCTGCCACCACACCTGGTTAACTTTATTTTTATTTTTAGTAGAGACGGGGTTTCACCATGTTGACCAGGCTGCTCTCGAACTCCTGAGTTCTGCTCGCCTCCCAAAGTGCTGGGATTGCAGACATGAGCCACCATGCCTGGCCTGTGGGCCATTTTTAATTCCACTTCCCCTTGCCCCCTTCCACAGTTGCTCCATCAGCCAGCCCTGTTGGCCCAACCTCCAAAATACAGCCCAAGCCTTCCATCTTCACACCCCCCAACTCATCTCTCTCTGACTCCCACCACAATGGCAGCCTACATTTCCATGATGGTTTCCACCGAGAATGTCTTACCTCACGTACACGATGTGTGATGGTGGCTTTCTGTGCTAGGGCTTCTCTGATGCCACAGTGTGGGACCCCACAGGAGCCTGCATGGCACTGGCATGCGCAGCCTGGATGCACATGGGGGAATCCACAGCCCTGGGGAAACCCTTGGCCAATGGGGGTCGGGAGCCGATGTATGAATGCATCCGCCCATGGGGTGTGGTGTGGAAAGCTCTGAGAGGCATTCCTTGTCCTGCCCAGAGGTGCAGGGATCACCGGGTTTCCTGTGGTGGGGAACAATTCTGGTTTCCCGTGATGGGGGACAACTGGGTAATTCACCCTTGGATTGTCTTTTCTCCTCCTTCTTTCCCTCTCCCTCATCTTAGATACCTGTGATCACCTTCCACATCAACTGCCTGCACACAGGTCCTTCCTTCAGGCTCTGCTTTGGAGAGGACCCAGGCTGAAACAGTGAACTTTCCAAAATGCCCCTCTCCCACCCCACTGAGAACCTTTGGGTAGCTCCCAGTGTTCTTGTGTGAAGGAGGCAGCTTTCTGTGACTGATGAGGGTCTGAGATGTCTGGCGCCTGCCTGCCTTTCCAGCCCCACTCCCCCCACTTTCCACTCCTATCGCATCCTCGCTGGCCTCCTTTCAGTGCCCATCACTCTCTTGAGTTCTCCCTTCCAGGGCTTTTGTGCAAACTGTTCCTTCTTCCCGGGGCTCTCTTGCCACCCCGCTCCTGTTCTAGGTGACTCCAGCCTCTTCCTCACCTCTGAGCTCAGCAGCATTTTCTCAGGGACGTCTCTCTTACACTTCACACTGTGCATTCTCCTAGCATACCTTTGGGTAACTTTCCTTCTCTGAAACGGTGGTTATAGTTACAGTTTTAATTTGTGTTACTACCTGGTTAATCTCCTTAATTCGATGGTAAGCCCCAGGAGGATAGAGACTATGTCAGGTTTTCTGTTTGTTTGAGACAGAGTCTTGTTCTGTCGCCAGGCTGGAGTGCAGTGGCACGATCTTGGCTCACTACAACCTCTGCCTCACAGGTTCAAGCAATTCTCTTGCCTCAGCCTCCCAAATAGCTGGGATTACAGGCATGCACCACCCCCGGCTGATTTTTGTATTTTTAGTAGAGATGGGGTGTCACCATGTTGCCTAGGCTGGTCTTGAACTCCTGGCCTCAGGTGATCCACCCACCTCAGCCTCCCAAAGTGCTGGGATTACAGG